>MU266569.1:0-41388 GCA_021014945.1 Leucogyrophana mollusca | reverse complement strand
CCCCCTCTTCCCGCCCAAAGGCCCCCTCGAGCCGCGCGCCAATAACCTCCCCCGCAGGCGCAGGCCCGTCAAAAAGCCCGCCCCCGTCTCCCCCGTCCCTGTCTTCCCCGTCCCCGTTGAGCCCGAGCCCGAAAGCCCACTCTCCCCCCTTGACAATGATACAACTGCCCTCCCCGACCAGAGCCTCCTCCAGGAAATCATCCCCGGGCTCTTCGTCGCCTTCGCAGACGACGACGACACGATGACCGCGCTGCGCACGCCCTCCGGCGGCAAGGAATTCAGCCACATCGTCCGCATCTGCGCCGATGCGCCGGTGCACCACCGCCCCGATTCACAGATGCCCCACCACCCCAACTCGCAGGTGCCCCACCCCCAGACGCGGCGCGAGGAGACTCTGAACCACGGGTGCGGCACACACGTCCTCCGCCTCCCCTGCTCCTCGGTCGCCAGCGCACCCGACCGCACGGCGCTCAGCTCCCCCCAGCTCCTCGCCGCGAGGGACTTTTTGTCGCTCGCGATGCCATATACAAACTACCTCCTCCCGTCCATACCGGAAGATTACTCCAACGTCCAATTACTCGTCACCGCCCCCGCAGGCCGGGAAGCCGACGCGATGTCCGTCGCAGCGTGCTACCTCGCCTTCGCGTCGGGGACCCGCGCCGACCAAGTGATGCGGTACATCGGGGAGGAGGAGGAGTACGCGGAGGTGTGGAAGGGGGCGTTGAGGGGGGAGGGGGTGGAGTTTGTTGAGAGGGTGGCGAGGCGGGCGTAGCTCGTTATCACTTCTCATTCTTAATGAATATGTTTTTTTATGAATATCACGGTGAATGGGTGGTGTCTTATCTTATTTAATGGAGAGCGTGACCGATGAGTTGCAACACTCTGAGCCAACTCTGAGCAGCCTTGGCCTATCGGCTACGGAGCGGCACAGCCACTCCATCATAGGGAGTCAAGCTCATTGCAGCTCAATCAACTCAAGCGCCGAAGACCTTCAATATCAATCCAAGCCCCACCATCTCGACAGCGCACACCCCACACCGTGCATGCGCACACGCTAACACCCACACACCGCGGGCGCAGGATGACTTCCCTCGTGGATCCGAAAGGCAGAGAGCTCTTCATGAGCGTCTCAGCGCTTCCCTCGAGCCCCAGTTTCGAGGTACGTCCACCCCCTCCCCACCCCACCCCACCCCACCCCACCCCATCCGCAATCCAATTCAAACCAATATCAATCAAATCAAGGAGCTGCGAATAGAAGACTACCTCAAAGCATACTCCACGACCGGCCGCCCGCCGCCACCGTGCCCCCTCGAGCCAAGCACCCCAAATGCGCGCGCCGCGCTCGGGCTGCCGCCGCTCTTCCAGGCGATCCCCGTCGATGTCTCTGGGTCTGGGTCTGGCTCTGGCTTGGCGGGCGGGGACCTGTCGGCGCTTGGCTCCATTGGTGCGTCCGTGTCCGCTCGCGGTTCGTGGGCCACCTGCTGACGCTCGCTCCTGCACCACCTGCTGACGCTCGCCCCCGGACCACCTGCTAACGCCGGCGCCAGACCAAACCATCCGCGACCCCGCCGACCTCCCGGCTTTCCACGCATTCGAGGTGTTCCATGCGACGCATGGCGAGGAGAAGTACCAGAACGTGGTCGCCCAGTCGGCGCTTAGCCACTTTTCTCCAGAGGTGCGTCGTGCTCCTTTCGTTTCTCCGTTCATTTTGCACCATGGTCTACTCCGCGCGCACCGCTCTCGTTCTCGCCCATTATTCGTTGTTCGTTGTTCGTTGTCCATTGTCCCCCTTCTCCCTTTGATTCGATTTTTGGCCCTGACGAACAAATCCCCGTCGCCCGAAAACGCGTTATAGGAACTCCGCCACTACGCGTACCGCCTCGGAAACATATACATGGAGCCCCCGTCCCTCCTCGGCGAAACCTCGACATCAACCACCGCCTTCCCCCCGACTCATCCCTTCCTCTCAAGTCCTGCCCTCGCCTCCGCCCCCACCCCCGCCCACCCCTTCTACGCAAACGACGGTCCCTCCACCGCCTACATCACCGTCCCCACCGCCAGCGCCGGGACACCAGACCGCCTCATGAGCATCTGCGCGTCCCCGCGATTCGATAAACACTGCTTCGAGGTACGTCCCGCTTTGTCGTCCGTCGTCCTCCCTCCCCCGTGTCGCGTTGCGTTGCGTTTTGGTTTCTTTGTTTCTTTGTTTCTTTGTTACTTGTGATGCCCCCGAATGTGGTTGGACTGAAGCCGTGCCGCATTTATTTCTTTTTTCCAGGAACTGCGAGTATCGTACCTCCTCGCAGGGAGGGAGCTCGACTCGAGCGAGATACTGGGTCCTGCGGTCTCAGCGGTGCCTCCCGCGCCCGCACCGGCGTCGTCGCTCTTCTCCCGCCCGCGGGGGGACGCGTTTTCGTTCTCGAAGCCCCTGCGGTCGTTCTGAGCGTGCAATGAAAGAAAAGGAAAGGAAATACTTGGGAAGACTGCTGCTATATATCACGTGTTGTATACATACTGCCCCTGACATGTTGTATACCCCGCCGAACCGCCCGTTTTTACAGTTATCTATCTACCCGCCCGTCATGTTTGTCACTTATCGTATCTGCTGTTGTCGTTTTCTTGGTCTTTTGTTATCGAGGGTGTCGTTTTTCTCCGTTGGTGCGGCAAGGCTTGGTTGGACTGGTAGTGTTGACGCCTGGTCATAATCCAGCTATCTATCCGTGTTGATCAGGGCAAACCTTGTGAGAACTTGCGCCCTCGAAGAGTTCGTGTGCGCACAGACGCTCATCCTAAGTATTTCTTGCACACCCCGCAGATCAGAATCGTGTTGTCCATAGTGCTGCTACTTACCTACTTGTTATCAACATTCGCTTGTGTCTGCAGTCTGTCGGCTCAGGTCACCTTTCCTTTGAGACCTCGACTCAAAGACTAAGCGCTAAGCGCCCAGTATAGCAGATAGCAATGCGTGATTGAGGCTTATGAGTATCACTGGGAAAAACACCAGGCATGCGTTACCAGCTAACATAACATAGCTGGTGGAAGAGATAAATGACTGCTCGGGCCTGCGAGCAGCAGTAGCAAGCACCCCTGCCTCCCCAAAAACACTCGTCTGAACGCACCCAACGCATCAACCAACCAGCGCACACGCCCACGCGTCCTCCCAGTCAACGCTGCACTCCCCTCCCTTCCCCTCGCCCTCCGCCATCTTCACCCTCACCCGCTCACGCCGCGGCGTACCCGCATCCTTCGCCGCAAGCCCGGGCCCCTCAATCGTCTGCATCTCGACGTCCACAGCCCGCACGTCCTCGTACCGCGCTAGCAAATCCGGAGACGGGAACACAACGCGCTCCACCCTCGGGAGGGACGCCCACGGGACGGGCAGCGAGCACGTTTCGCGGCGAAAGGGCCCCGGGAGGCCGAAGTGCGTGGGTATGAGCAGGACCAGCTGCGATATGGACCCGAGGAAGGCCGATCCCTCCGCCGTGCTCGTCAGAGGGCGCCAGCGCCAAAAATCGCCCGCGAGCGTAAGGGTGTGCGTCTTCCACGGCAGCAGCGGCGAGTCCGACTCAAAACAGCACGACGTCGTCCATGCCACTTCGAGGCTTTTGTACAAGACGTGGAGGCACGCAAAGTCCACCCCAAACTCCGGGGCCGCTAGGAGGACAGGGGCGAGGAGCGCGTAATCTATATCCGGGACGTTGAAGTCTGACGCTGAGGAGTCGGCTGCGGGGGGGAGGGGCGGTATGTCCCAGCACTCGCCGACCCACAGGCGGCGGATATACAGGGTGTAGTCGACAGCGAGCGGAAGCGCGTGCGATTTATAGGATTTTTGGAGGCGGAGGGCGTGGATGAATGCGAGGACGTTGTGGGCGTGCGAGAGGAGGACTGTGTGGAGGAGTTGGGGCAGGGCGGTGCGCCGGACTGCGTGGGAGACGAGGCAGAGGGTCAGCGCGGACGAGTAGGGGTTGCCGTCGGAAGTGGCGAAATCAGGCGTTGCTGCGAGTTGCAGGATCTCGAGCGCGAGCTCGGTGGAGAGGCGGGCGAAAGGAAATGTTATCGTGCTTGTGTTCATGGCGTGTGGGCTCAAGTCGCAGACCGCAAACCTACGTTGACGACGATGATCGAGCAATGAAACAACAGGGCGGGAACTTTGTGTTCGTGTGTACAGGTGGGCGCACGAGCGCGCTTTTTATTTAAGCGTCAACGCGGCCTCTGTGGCATGGGGATCTGCTTACATAGATCTCCGCAAGATGAAGACAAAAGGTCAGCGTGTCCACATTGAGGATTTCAAAACTCAGCCAGGCTACAACACAACTTCGGCGACATTTGGAGAATAAGGCGGCGGAGAATCTCTGGAGTCTGCGCGATGCATAATAAGGAGCGAGTCCACTGCGACGTATTGTTGACGGATCCGCTGTCTGTGGACGTTCTATTGTACTCTTAGTCTCTGCCCCACTGGGGAGTCTGGAAGGACAAGATTGAAGAGCCGCAGCCAGAGCGTGATTGTACGAATCTTTGTAGACAGATTAGGAAGGTGATATGGAAGCTTGCCGTTTTGCCTCCGCTCGCCTAAGTAATACCCAACCGGCGGGTGCAAAACCACCGGCCAGCACTATGATGGGAACGGAACAAAAGAAAGAGCATTGGATGTACTTTTTATTCCAAGTCAAAAGAATACACAGCAAGAAGAAAACATGGTTCGATGACCCTACAAAAAGCTTGAAGAAGCAAAAAAAACGGAAAGGCGGACGAGTGAGAACAACATGGGGAGGCATAGCGAAAAACGAAAAGGGAGGGGTGATACACAATAGCAGTCATATGGATGTATGTATGTGATTGCGCCTGGAACGAGGATAGTTAACATGGGTGAAATAGTGTAGATGAAAGCGAGGTCAGTAAGGTCCGAGCTTTTGAAGCTGTGGAAGGCGGTGAGGGACCTAGTGGGCGATGAGCGTGCTTGTTGGAAGCGACGGGAGGTGGGGCCAGGGACGCCAAGGCGTCAAGGTGTCTGGCAAGGCGAAGAGGCACTGGGGACAACCAGCGATGCCCTACCGGATGAGCCGGCCATAGTCCAATCGGCTCTCCTTCTTCTCGTTGTTCTCCTTCTTTGGGAAGGCGTTCCAGAAACGCAGAGTCTCGTCTCCAGCGCCGGTGACGATCGTCTCGCCATCTGGGCTCATCGCAAGGTAAAGCACTCGGTGCGTGTGGCCCGTCAGCGACGCCACCATGTTCAAGTTCGGGTACTTCCAAATGCATATCTGGTTCTGAGCGGTGGTGGACGAGAAACCGTGCGTCGATACGAGCTCATGTGATGTCAGCGACCATATTAAGTTGCACACCTATCAGACGGATCAGCACCATGCCGTCAGACAAAGCGGAGTATATATCTGATCGCACCTGACTCCCGGTATCGAGCTCATTCAGCATGTTGCCGTTGAAGGTGTTCCAAAAGCGAATGTGCTTGTCCTGGGTCCCCCCGCCAGTGGCCAACACACCTGATACGTGCGGGTCCCACGCAAGCGCCTTCACAGCCGCTGTATGCTCATGGAACTTCCACAACGGCGAGTCGCCCGCACTGCTTTCCTCTCCAGTACTGCTGCTGCTACCTGACCTGCCTCGACTGCCACCCCCGGTACCGAGCCCCGCAGCCCTCTTAGATCCCCTCAAATCCCATATACACACCTTATTGTCGTTCCCGCCACTAGCGAGCGCCGCAGCTTGCGGGCCGCCGTCTCCACTCCACTTGAGCCCGCAGACCTCCTGCTTATGTCCGGCACAGCGTTTGAATGGGCGGGTGACTGCTTCGCGCACGTCACGGTGGTGGACCATGCGGTCCCGCGAACCTGAACTTAGCACATGAGCATTCCAGGCGAGGGCGCCGATGCGTTGTGTGTGCGCCTGGCTGTACGAGCGCTGAAGTTGCAGGGTGTTGGCGTCATAGATATGCAAACGGCCAGAGAGAGTGCCGATGGCTAGCGTTGTGCCCTAGTAAAAGGCTATTAGATCAAACACGGGAAAATGTCGATGAATGTGCACCTTCTGTACCCACGATACAGAGCTGACGGTGTCGTTTGTGGATGCGAGATCGCATAGCTTTGACACCGCCGCATTGTGCGCGGTCCAAAGGTATACACAGGATCCTAAACCAACGCCGAGCACATTCGTGCTCGACCAGTCCACGAGATTGAGATAGAAATCATCGGCCAGTTCGGGTGCGTCCAGTACGCGGTAAGGTGTTTTGCAAACATTGCGCAGCTGCCGCCGAGGACTCTCTAGCAATTGCCGACTCTCTGCTCGCACGGGGGACATTGAATAGGCTTCATCGGTGGGGGTATCGAGACGACGAGTGGGAGTGGCTGGATTGGAAGCGGATGGCGAGTTGTACTGGAATATGCGACGACGAGTTGGGGTGGATGGAGGGACTGCTGTAGATGACGAAGCTGTGGTAGGACGTGTGGGTGAAGCGGGTCTTCTGGGAGATGGTGGAGTAACTTCAGTGTGAAGGATAGAAGTGAAGATGGCGTTGGCTTGCTCTAATAGAAAGGAAGTGAGCTGGGCATCCAAGTATGTCAAAACTCCTGTGGAAGTTGACGCACCCTTCAGAGCATCAGATTCTGTAGGTATGATTCTATTCTTTGAAGGAGTGGAAGGACCGCTTTCATCCATGAGATGATAGGATGTCCGCATGTCGCCTGAGTCTCTGGACGGCACAAACCTGTCTCCATAGTCTCGCGTCATTCGCGAATCGACTGGGGACTCTGGGCCGCCACTGTCGCTTGTTGTTGGCCGAGATGAGTCTAGCGATGGCGTAGAGTTGGGCACGCCAAAGATGGGGTTGATTCTGGGTCTGTTTCTTCGTGGAGCCTCGTCCTCGTTGTCTTGATGAGAAGCGCGAAGGCGTTTACCGAAAGGCGAGTTTTTGAGGCCGGACATGGGATATAGCTGTGTTTGGGTGTTGATGGGTTGTTTGACTTGCTTGCTGGTGAGTAAATGGGGAAAAACGAGCGTTGGTCGACAAGACAAGGGAGAATAAGAGAAAATTCAGATGAGACCTAGCATATAAGTATTGTGGCAGGAAGCAAAGCAACGGGCAAAGCGGGCCCAAGCGCTGTCGGGACACACAGCAGAAGAACACTGTCGTTCGGGAACAAGCGCGTCGCGTCGCGGACTCTTGGCGCCACAGTCCTGAAATTCAACCTGCGACCCTCAGACAAAAGCAAAAAAAATGCAGAAAAATTCAAAAGACGTCTGGAACGTCTCGGTGACTCGTCGCACACACAAATACCCGTCAGGAGAACTCGTCAGATTTCGAATGGGACGATCTCACAGGTAATTGCGACAGCAAGCACCGGCACTGTCCGTCGATTACAGGCGGAGATTGAATATGCACCTTGCCCCGCTCGCCCCACCGCGCATCACGCCGTAACGCCATTTCGGCGCGTTCCCAGAGGATGAATGTAAGTCTCAGTCATTCCATCCACCCAGGACGCGCATAAATGTACTCATTGTCGCCATTAGAACCTCCTTAGGACACTGACCGAGAGTCAGGTCAAGTCCTCGCCCGACCTCAAGCTACTATTAGCAACTGTCAAGGAGGCACGGGTGAGTGGGGTCAATAGTACCGTTTTGTCTGGCTCATAGTGCTGTTATCAGAGTCGCAGCTATGACCCCAAGCTTTCCGAACCATTTTACGAGTCCCTGGAAGGTCTCCTCGTTGACCTGCGAACAGTAACAATGGTACGGCTGCAATGGCCGAACATCCCTCCGCGCTGCTAAGGAAACTTCCAGGATAACCATGACGCTGAAGCCTTCTTGAAACCCGTGTCCAAGTCAGACGTTCCGGACTACTATGACGGTGCGTAATATTCTCACCGGTCTGCCACAATCCCTGACCACCTCACAGTTATCGCGAATCCCATGGACCTACAATCCATGCTGAAGAAAGTGAAATCCAAGCAGTACAAGTCAAAGGCCGAGTTCAAAAGTGACCTGGAACTTATCTGGAAGAACTGTTACGCCTACAACGCAACCGAGGTAAGCCTTCCCTCGGCGATAATGACTTTGGGTCGGAGACGAGCGCATCATACAGGATCACCCCCTCCGCCTATGTGCCAAGCGCCTCAAGAAGAAAGCCGACCGGCTGCTCATGAGTATCACTGACCGAAAGGAGCGCGTGGATCCCTCTATACCCCCAGATCTGACCTCACGACTCTCTGCGCGCCCCAAACTGAACGGCTTCTCGACACACGAGCGAGCCAAGCAAAGGTCTCCTACTCTATCCGCGAAGCACTCAAGTCCTTCGCTACAGCCCGTGCGCGGGTCACAGTTGAAGAAGCCACGCCGGGACCTGCCCTTTGCTGACATGCCTGCCATCCTGCGTACACCAGATGGCATGTCCACATTTCACCAACTCGATATGGAAGCCGAAAGTTCTACCAAGTCGGCAACTTCGCTCAATGGCTTCGTCCGTGCCAATTCGAGTCTAGCTGAGCGTCTAAGAGGTTACACGATGATAGATGAGTACGAGAGCGAATCAGAGGACGATCACTCTATTGCTTCGGTCACGGTGGGAAGCGATTCCGGAGAGAAGCGTAAACTGTGCGTCTACTAGATCTTGCTATGGGTGTCACTCACGGCGATTTCTCAGAAACGGTATATCCTCTCATCGACCGCGAAAGAGAGTGCGACTTACTCCTCCCGACTCTGACGACGAGGACGTGAATGACCTCTGGTGGAACGCCATGCAGTCTGACGCCCTCCTCGCGAACGGCCTCCCAGCCCTTCCTCACTTCTCCCCTCCAACCCCATCCTCCCACCCCCAATCGGGTACATCAAAACATCTCCTCAAGAAGCGAAAACGGCGAAAGAATCCCGAAGCAGCCTCCAACACGATGCTTAGCGTGATGAATAACAACATCAAGACGCTAAAGCGTGTTCGTCGAACACACGCCAAGTTTGCTGCTTTGAACTTGAACTCGGAAGAGGGTGTGGCGGTTGACGAGCCCCCAGATCTTGCGGATGAGGATATAGAAGAGACCGTTGATGAGCGCCCGTGGAGACCCCAGGGTTCAGGTATTGAGATTGGTGAAACGAATGCCGGCGATTGTCTCCGTTGGATGGACGGTAAGGTCCTTGAACATGCCGGATTCCAAGGTGGGCTGCAAGCGCTCGACAGCTGCAGGGGTCAGTGGCTCATCGTCATTCACTCACAGGCTCGTCAAGTGTAGCCCTCGATGTCTTGACTGGAGTGACTTCTGAATTTCTGCTTAATGTTGGCCGGACTCTTCGATTTCTTTGCGATAAGTATTCTAACAGCATGACTCCGGAGGTTAATTATATAAAACTTCGTAATGCCACTCACGCTAACAGTTCTACTTCTAGGAAATCATATTACACACTCTTTTCGAGAGTGGCACGACGAGGATACAGGATCTCGAGCGTTACATCCAGGACGATGTGGTTAGGTATGGTGCACGCCTCGGTGATCTCGAGAAGAAGCTAGAGGGGGCGTATCGTGAAGTTGTGCGTATATCTGCCTTTTGCTGGTGAGATTGTTGTTAACGTTGGGTTAAAAACCAGACTGCTGTGGAAGCCCTGGATGACGAGGCGCTCTTTGCTATGGAAGACGACGAGGAAGACGAGAGCGCATTTGTCATGGGTAACTTTTCGGATGCATTTGGGGATGACTTTTTGGGGCTTCGGGAACTTGGTATCGCTGCCGAGCTTGGCATGTCGAGTCTCAGTATACCGAAGAAACTTCTCAAAGGCAAGGGCAAGGCCAACCCGAACCTTTCTTCCCAGTGCGTTGGCTGTGCTAGGGGGCATGCAACTGATGTTGACGTTATACTGTCAGAGCGAAACCGAAGGAGCCCCCACTTCCCTACCCGCCACCCCCTCCATTTGTCCCGATTTCTTCAAAGAACGTGGATCATCAGATCGGCTTGCTCAAACCGTTCTTCCAAGAGCGCATCGCTACTCTATCAGGTCCCCCTCCTTTCGTTTCTGGCCTTCCCTCCTTCAACCCTTTCGGTTTCGGTCAACCACCGCCTTCATTCCAACCTCCCGCAGATCGACCGACTGTCATTCTACCTGAAGACCCCCCGAACCCCGTCCAGGCCAAGCTTGGTCCTCTCGGTCAGGTGCTCAAGACTGGTGTGTCTGCAAACGCGTCGAAGAAGAAGACAAAGGCCAAGGATAGTACGCCTCAAGCTAAGTTGGAAGCCGGTGCCGCGGTCCCGATGGAGCCCCTGACTGCTTTCGATGGAAACGGCTTTGTGGATTCTTCGAAGAAGAAGAAAGCTGCAGGCAGTGTTAGTCCGAAGAAGAAGGCGAGGGCTGTGGATTTTCCGCCCGTCATCACTGCGAGTGCCTGAGAAGGCGAGGAAGGGTGGAGCGTGGACTCCGGGAGTAGGGGTGGGTTTTCTATCCGCTATTGCTGTTATGTATGTTCTCCTTATTGCACTGTATCCTCACTATTACCACCGACCTCATGGATTATACCTGTAGCATTATTTTATCTATCTGTTCGCTTTCTGTCAACGATAAGGATCAGTGAACGGTTATCTCCGTCTTATGAGACCACGATTGGAAATCGAGAGCCAAGTGACCTGAGGCCACCGCCCGAAGCACTGCATTGCTCCAGCGCCGAACTTGACATATAAGATATCTGACGCACTAATCCCCGCCAGCGCAGACGACTTTTATTCCCCCCCACACACCACCGCCGCCGCTACCACTTCAGCATATCCTTCAAAGATGGCGTATCATGGCCATGGTGTAAGAAACATTCAACCAACTTTGATCGCCCTAGCTGGGTCTATGTTGTTAAGTCTGATATCGATTCATTTAAATAGTACGGGGCACCTGCAGATTATCCTCCCCCTGGGTATACCCACCCCGGTGGATTCACACGTGGCGCACCATTGACTCCTGCCGTCGATCCTGCGTCAGTTCGCCCCAGCCTTCCAGCATTGCTCAGCTGATTTACTTCCTGACGCGATAGTATCCAGGGCTGGTTCAATGCAGTTGACACCGACAGATCTGGTGCTATCACCGTAGTCGAACTCCGTGGGTCTTCCTCAATTATTTGTCTTCCGTGCACTGACAGCGTGCTCCGAAGAGAAAGCGCTTATCAACGGGGATTGGACCCGTGAGTTGCAACTGCCGATTCCTGCTCACGAGTCATCTGAGGCGGATTCTAGCCTTCGACCTTGACACTGTGAAGCTCCTGATGAACTTATTTGTACGCACGCGGATTTGGCCCCTGAAACTCTTTGACTGATACTCGGACAGGATGTCGACCACAGCGGAGCGATTGGCGTCAACGAGGTGTGTCGTAGAGTGTCTCGAGTGTTTACACATCGTTCAACTTTTTTTTCAGTTTGCGGGGCTTTGGAAATACATCCAGGTGCGTCATGGGTTTCCCCTATGCTTCGTACCTAATGTCGAGCCTTCAGGATTGGCAAAGGGTGTTTAGGCACCATGATCGTGATCAGAGTGGGTCCATCGGTCTAGACGAGTTCGCCGCTGCTCTGCGGGACTTCGAGTGCGTCTATTCCGCGTCGTGTTTCGATTCTTGCTCACACTTCTCTCATAAGCCTCAACTTGCCTCCTGGGTTGCTCAATATTGTTCAATGGAAATATGGTGATCATCCTCTCGCTCTTCAGGCCGCATGACTTTGACTGCTAACAATCATCATACTCCAGCCTCTACCACGGCTGGAGGACGTCGCCCTGCACTTACTTTCGACCGCTTCTTGCGTGCTAGCGTTGTCATCAGGCAGCTTATCGAGGCTTTCCAGCGTCTGGATACCGACCGAGATGGGTGGATACAGATCAGCTACGAGGAATTCATGAAGTTGGTGTTATCACTGCCGTGAAAGCCGATAACGTCGTGGGAGGAGAGGCCGGCGTGGAAGCTTCCTTGTATGTTTATTGTATAAAGCTGTATATATCATGGTTGTAAGAGGAATGCTTCGAGTCGGTGCAACTGGCGGATGACGTCGGGGTCGTCCAAGACGCGGTCAGGTGATCGCCACGCAGGAGCCTCATGCGCAGTTTACCGTGACGCGTGACGTACATAAAGACGCGACACATTGAACGAAATTTTTGTTTTCCATTATTCTGCCTTTTTTTAACGACCCAGCGTGACGCCAGACGGCCATATCTCAAGAGGTCCTGCACCCAACAATGGCTCAGGCAAACCCATTTGTGGTCTCCACTCATGGTACTTCGATGTTGGTGCTGTGCTACGGGAATGATCGCGTCTGCATAAAATCCCCAGAGACGTTCGCGGTTCGCCTGATTACATCGGTACGGGTCGCGTTAGAACTGACAACCAACCTGCGCAGGAGCTGGAAGAAGTCGCACAGCAAGAGTTTAGTTTACCAGCAGGCCAAAAGCTCACGTTCACTTCATCAAATATAGATGTTTCCCTAGGAGAGCCGACTAGAATACGAGAATCTGTATGGCATGAAATCCGCCTGCGAGTCAGGAAAATCGCAGTTTCTGTGACTGCTGGCCTAGTACCAGTGCCGCCCGCAGGTAAAGCACCAGTAATCAGAAGCTGATGCCCCATTCATAAAGCTTCATGTCTTTTTCTAGTGGCAGACAACCAGATCGCCCAGGATATTCCTCGGGTACACGTTCCGCCGCCTGACGACCCCGCACCCGAAGACCAACTCCATCCAGCTGCAGAACCGCCTGACGAACCGGAGGAAAACTTGGCTACCGAAGATCCTGCTGACGACCTTCATGAACCTGAGCCTGAGCCTGACGCACAAGGAGAAGCAAGTGGCAATGAAAACGCTGGCGCTTCCGAGCTCGAAGCTAACATCACTCGAAATGACGACGACGACGAAGACCCTCAGCCAGACGCGCCATTAGTTAAATCAGCAGCCAAGCACCGCGCGTCGATCACCAGCAATCATTCCCAAGTGCCCGACAGAGAGCCGACTCCTCCACCCCAAGCCTCGTTTTTGCGTAACCGCGATGCGGGGCAGGAGGAGGCTGCTCCCGACCCAGTAGCTTCCCCTCCACGGGTACCGAGTGAGCCATTGATTTTGGCCTGGTATCGCTTTGGGATGCTGAACTCAATAATATTAGGTGCTAAAGTGAAGAGGGAGCCTGGAAACAGGGCAGCTGCGCAGGGCAATAAGGCTCAACACGAAGGTGAATGTCTTTTCTAACGTTTCTCGCGACCTCTGCTCACGGGTGCGAGAGCAGAAATACCAGACGCCTCACAGTCGGAACCGGCGAATGTTCAGCCGGTCAGCGAAAAGCTACTAATTAACATTGCCCACCGGGCAAGCAAGCAACAGGCAATGTTCCACGTCAGACCTAATTCTCGTGTCTCGAAAGTCGTGGCAGGAGCTTGCAAGTCGTTCCGTCTGGATTACGACAGCGCGCAGCTTTTCCTGATCGTTACCATGGAGGAAGACGGAGAAGAGATGGAGCATCTATTTGAGTGCGATATAGGCGACACGATGTCGAGGGTTGGGGCGGAAGAGGGATCGAAGTTCATCATCAAGATGGTGGGGGACATGTGATCTCGGGAAATGGTATGGTCAACAGCATGGTCAATAGTGCAGGGCGTTGACCGGGGGTACACTCTGTGTAATGATAGGGATTTAACCTTTTCTCTTGGAGTTATAGTGCAGCGATTGTATATTGAATATTGAGGTTTTTGGATATCCGGCACTCCGTCATTGTCGATTCTCTTGAGTGGGTGCTCGAACACGCCGGACGTGTCTAATAATATCATATTATTCCAGTTTGGGCGCTTCATTTACTCACATTCATCATTGAACTCGAACCAATTACTTCTCCATGAACAGCTTTGACATCTCATTAAGTTGGGATTTAACCCATATTTCAATGATCATGCATCCATGGGCGATCGTAACCATCAAGTCACTCTAACTTACAAGTGACTACATCAAGCACACTTGGTCAGACTTGCTGTCACGTTGCCCTTGTACTTTCCTCGGGCTCCACATTCAAAGTCCCTTGTTCTCCTTTCGCGATGGGCAATAATCAAACCAGAAGGCCTTGGACAACTGGATATCATCTCAATCATGCATCCTACCAACTTGCCTAGTCATTAACAAGACCCAGTGATACCTTGTACTTTTGTTCTGGACGCCGTCTGGTCAAGTTGTTCTTCGCAGACGTTACCATGGTTGTCTTGTGCTAGGAAAGTAAGTCTTTGTTGGACTCCCGTTTGACACGCCAGGACCTTCGACTTCCGATAAACATGTCGCTCTCATGAGGATTCATCTTCCAGTCTCCTGCCTCAGAGCTCCTCCTTGGACCCGAGTACATCCTCATATAACCCTCTGGCTTGTGTACAGAAAAGACTCTTCCCCCGGATTGCGCGCCCGGTCCTGCAAGTAACCCACCACCGATATGGGCAACCGACCCTCAGTCTTCGTCAAGACACCTCAAGAGCATCTCGAGTACTCTTGGAACCATCGATTGACACTTCCTAGTGACCCACTTCCTGGGTGCGTCGAATAAATATTTAGCCTCCAGTCTGTTAACTCCAAGCATGATGTATTTAGGCACGTTCGCGTCTGTTTTTACACCGACTGGAACGAGGGTCTGGATGAATCAGACCTCGTCGTAAGATGGTCCGCTCTCAGGGCTGACGTTCCCCTCGAACCATCGGGAGACCTTGATCTCGGCCGAGTCCGGAAAATGTGGGGGTTGGAGAAGTGTGCAGTCAGTTTGTTCCATGCAATGATTGTTCGTTCCCGCAGAAACCCTCAGACTCTTCCATCTAGCCCATTCACCCGGATCGACGAATACCTTTTGAACCCCAACATCCCGACCACCTCTCCTCCCTTGCCGTTGGCGTCCTCACGGATGAAGAAGGCGTACTGAAGTTGTTCGGTGTGACTCTTTGCGCTCCTTACTCACGTCTTTATACTCACAGCTGCTGTCCATAGAACCTTCGCCGTCTGAGCCCACAATTCAGATCCGGGAAAAACGCATGCACATTGTTCGAAAATACCAGGCAGGGGTGACACATGTCGAAGATGCCATCATGGGCAGGATTTCTGCCGTCGTTGACTGCATCTCGCACCCCTTCGAAGTCATGAATCATCGACTTACGATGGCTGCATGTGCTCGCCAAACGCAAAATGAGAAGGAAGAGAAGCCTCGAATTGGACATCACTTCCCGTGGCCCAGCTTTCGACATGTTGTATTCACCGCGGCATTGCTTTTCCTCGTGGTGTCTGGCGCGTTCACCAGGTACCTCAATTTTGCGTACGCGGTCTTCTATGGCTAGTTCCCCGGCGACGTTCTTCTGCATTTTCATCTTGTACCCTATTCGCGGACCATTTGGGACTGCATTGGCTCGTTACTTTTTCCCTCTATCGTTATCCGCTTAATATCAGTGCATATGCTCATTTCCGTCTGTCACATTACCTATGCTGCCCCTATGCCCTATGTGTATCCGTCGTGCTGCCTTGTTTATGCCAGTTCCTTAGCTGTATCATGTGATGCTCCTAGCCTGGAGGCGGTTTCCGAGCGGCCTGTTTATGAACTGACGTCCACCATGATGACACCCACCTGAGTTGTTCGGCTTGAATCCGCACCACCACCACCAACCTCTCGATTCTCCAGTTCTCTAGCTTATACCTTTTTCTTGACGCTGCTTTAGTATTGGAGGCCCCACGCAACCCGGCGTACGACCTGCAGCTGCGCTCAACTCAACCATGGGTTTCCTGGATGGAGTGTCCGCTGTTCTGGCCTTTCGAACGATCCCAACAACCATTTTGCTAGTTCTTATCTATGCTACAGTATTCAGTACAGTGCTCGTCACGGACAAGCTACCTTCCATCCCAAAGAACACTCGAGGCCTTGATTTTCCCCAGGCATATGCAGACCTCCACCAGGTGAGCATCAACTTCGCCTCCCATGACTGACATTAAGACAAGACTCTGCACTGTAGGTTGCCGCACGTCCTCACCCGTTCAACTCGCATGCAAATGACCTCGTTCGCTCTCACATACTTTCCCGTGTCGAATCCATTGCCTCCTTTTACCCTCATGTTACCATCTATGACGACCTTGTGTCGAATGCTTCCTGGGCTAGCGGGCTGTTGTCGGCCAAACCATATGCTGCATACTACGAAGGAAACAACATCCTAGTGAAAATCGATGGAACAGACCCGGAATACGCTGACAAGGGCGGCTTTTTACTCTCTGCCCACTACGACTCGGTGTCTACTGCACCTGGCGCGACTGATGACGGCATGGGAGTCGTCACCCTCTTGCAGATGGTGCAATATTTTGCGGAAAGAAGGCCGAAGAGGACTGTTATTTTCAACATCAACAATGGAGAGGAGGATGGATTGAACGGGGCTCATGCGTAGGTCGACGCTCTGCATCTGGATGATATATCTCACCCAGTTCCTGTCGGTCTTTAAGGTTCATGGAGCACTCGTGGTCGAATATTACCGACATATTCCTCAACCTTGAGGGTGCAGCAGCCGGAGGGTACAAAACCTTTCGTATCCGCGAGTCCATCTTATTAATCCTTGCTATATAGTCGGCCCATGCTCTTCCGTGCTACTTCGGGTGTCCCACTGCGATCTTGGTCCGGCTCGTATGTGCCACATCCTCACGCGAATGTGATCTCCGCGGACGCCTTCGCACGAGGGATGATACGATCTGGAACAGATTATTCCGTTTACGAGCAAGGTGGAATGAATGGCCTCGATTTCGCTTTTTACAGGGGTCGCAGTCGCTATCACACGAAGTATGACTCAATACCAGGGATGGAGGGCGGTGGGAAGGCGCTCTGGGCTATGATGGAGGGGACCCGCGCAGCGAGTGTGGTGTTAGCGAATGACGACAGCACTCACGAGACAGCTCAAGCTAAGAGTAGCAATCCAGTTTACTTTGACCGTGAGTTGTTTTTTCTTATCTGTCCCGCTGGCACTGGTGCTGACTGAATGCCCGTAATTAGTGTTTGGTGCGGCGTTGGTCAGTTTCTCGATCGGAGCCCTTTTCGTGGCCAATGTGGTGCTGCTCACTGCCGGGCCCATCGTACTCTTGCTACTTGTATACTCAGAGTATATCATCAGGGTGACAAAGCGTATTCGTCATCGGCAAAACGCACATCATGGTGCGGCAAACGGGCATGGGTCCACCGGGAGCCTTGGGTCGAGACTATGGGTAGGAACCAAGGAAGTAGCAAAGGGGTTCTGGAACTGGGCTAAGTTCTGGGTTGCTTTGGTTCTGGGAGCGGGTTTCCAAGCCCTCCTTGTTCTTGGTTATGTCAACTTAAATCCTTTCGTAAGTCTACAATTCAGAATTCGACATCCTGCTTCAGAACTCAACTCAGTTTTCCTAGATCATCCATTCCCATCCGTATCTGGTGCTTGCTTCGTCATTGTCCCTTTCCTATCTCACCACCGTCCTCGCAATGACGTTCCCACTCACCAAGCACAACGTGGTACCCGCACCAGAACAGCAAAAGTTCTCGATACTGCTGCAAACATACGTCTTCACGTGGATACTCCTTGTCTTCTCCACGGTCGTTTTGCGTAAGAGCGACATCGGAGGAACGTACTTCGTCACCGCCTGGAACTTCGTCGTTCTCCTTGGTTCCGTCCTGGCTTGTCTCGAGGGCATGACCGGGGCAAGGGGCTTTGAAGCCGAGATCCATGGAGAAGGAGAAGCACCCACGGAGAATCGCAGGTTCGTGCGGGGTATCCGATACGAAGCCGTTAGATCTAGCGACGGCATCAATGGCCGTCGAGGAGAAGAGGTCGAGGACGCCGAACCAACGGAGATAACACCCCTCGTGCAACGTCCCCATTCACCTAAACCCGAGGGAGAAGAACAAGGCGCTATTGGTTGGTGGCTATTGCAGCTGCTGATCGTGGTGCCCCTGCCGGCCATTTTGCTCTTCCATGTAACCGTTTTCCTGGTCAATGCGATGAACCAGACTCTCACGGACGGAAATAGTTCGGCTGGAGGTGCGTTGGGCTATCAGTGCTATACCTTTCGCTGCTGAGCCTGATGCCCATTTGCTTTTTGTTCGCCCTCAGTTTATAGTATCGTCTCAGTACTGGCGCTTCTCACTATCTTGCCAATCGCTCCGTTCAGCATGAACGCCCACCGATCACTAACGCTTCTCGTCCTGCTGATATTTGCATTTTCGACGATATATACCTGGGTGGCATTCCCGTTCTCACAAGAAGCACCTCTGAAAGTCTACTTCGGTCAGCGCGTCGATCTCAGTTCTTCAGGATCACGCGTGGACCGTGTCATCACCTCCCTTACTGGGCCCCAGCAGTACTTGGCGGGCAATATCCTCACACATCTGCCCTCCTCCCTTGGTAAACCCGTGGTCTGCACCAATGCTCCTGACAAACTCGGCTTGCAAACATGTTCATGGGAAGTCGACGACATGTGGGTTCCATCACCTGGCGGCAGCCCGAAGTCTAAGGCGTGGGTCACTGCTTCCGTGGTTCGCACGAATGCAACAGGCGCGCGGTTCAAGGTGCAGGGCCGGAACACGAGGAGCTGTACCATCCAATTCGAGAACCAGCGAGTCACAGCATTCCGCGTCCACGGTGACGGCGAGAAAGGAGAGCAGGTCGGGTATGCGGTTCCCGCTAACGGAGTGGAGCGGATTCAGTTATGGAGTCGAGACTGGGGAAAGGAGTTCGTGGTTGACGTTGAATGGGAGATCGACTCATTCGCGGCGAGCGTTTCGTCAGATGTGAAGGGGCGGGTAAGTTGTGGTTGGGCGGAGTATGAGAGTGCCACGGTTGGAGGCGGCCGAACTGGGGGTAAGATCCCATCTCTGGAGGAGGTTTTGGTGTTCCTGCCGGAGTGGGCCGTGGTGTCAAAGTCGTCTGCTGCATTATTTGACGCTGGGGTTTCATTTGCTGTCTGATGCTGGCATGGGAGGACCTGTATATTTTATTGCTGTCTCGTCAACGAGACTTGTACGTGACAAAACCCTGACGCTGTGTAGTTTGATTTTTATCGCAATATGATCTCGAGTATGGACTGTTCACCCGAAGACTGGGAGTTGTTGACCAGAGGGCCCCTGTCTGGGCAGAGTGCTCGCTTAGGGGAAGCGAACAAAATTCCGCCGCTCTGGACATGACGCCCATCATGAAGATGGTGATTTTCACCTTTCTCTGCACATACCTTCAGCTTGTCCGTGCAAGTTCCGAGAGCGTGGAAGAGTGCTACGGCAAAAATCTGCCGTGCTTTCCCCCATCCAACGAAAACCGCACCATACCTTGGGGGCAACCATCTATCCGCCAAGCCGACGGAAGTACATGCTGTTCTTCTTTAGACGAGGTCCGCGCAGGAATAGACAGCATAGACGCACAGTTACTTGCTCTGCTTTCTCAAAGGTACCGCTACATCCTTCCGTGCCTTGTCATTAATGTTCACGATTCATCTCTAAATAGAGCCGCCTACGTGCGTGAGGCCACTCGTTTCAAAGCGACTCTAGATTCCGTGGACGTGCCTTCCAGGGATCAAGAGGTCATTCAGGGGGCAGAAGCCAATGCCACGAGGTACAATCTGCCGCAGACAATTGCGCGAGAGGTATTTGAGGCAATCATCAACTCAAGCGTACCTTTCGAATACTGCGTGGTAAGCACTTGCTGCTATGATTATAGCGCACGCTCACCAGAACTCGGCTCGGTATCAGTTCAACGCTTTCGACGAATAGAGCGCCGAGTGATTGGCCCGGGGCATCGTAGGGGGCCTAAAAGTAGAGCAGTATCTGTGTTAGTGACATCACATCGAAATCTTCCTTTGGACTTGTGATGTGCGCCTTGGGAAACGTTGGTGCTCGTGCCGCGGCAAGCAAGGATCATAATTAAAGGTGCCTTCGTTCACTCGGTACCCTTCCTCTCGGCTCCTTTTGTGGCCTTCTATCCGACGAGGAGCGTTAAGATCTTGCATTTTTGGTTCTCGCCAGCACATATCCCACGTGCTGTCCCTGCCTTGACATGTTTTGAATAGGATTGCCTTCGCATGCTTGTGGTCTTCAAAACTCTAATGCAAAGGCTAATTCGGGAGGACTCCGAGCGCTAAATGTTACCTCCGCAGTTGACTCTCTAGGGGCCGGGATCAGATACGGCAAAAGTCCGTGTGATGGAGCTGCTGTTCCATGGCTAAGGATCCGACAGTGACGCCGTAAGGCGCGTGGAATTTCTCCTACCACAGAGCATAAAAGGAACAGTGAGTTGTTGGCATGAAAATTCACTGACTACATTCCACAAGACCGAAATCCTCTCCCTCCATGAAGCCCACCACACTTCGAGTTACTGCAATCCTAACCGGATATTTATCCCTGGCAATAGCGTCTCCGGCTCAGCTGTCCGATAAATGTTATTATGACCCCCTGCCGAACATACCTGCATCAACCGCCAACCGTACTATTCCCTGGGGCGAACCAACAATCACCTTCGCAAATGGTACAACTTGCTGCTCATCGCTAGATCAAGTGCGAACGGAGCTGGACGCGATAGATGCGCAGCTGCTGCAGGTATTGTCACAAAGGTACGAACCCATTTCTAGCAGTTCTTCCGCTTGACCGAGATTATCGCGTGTGGACAGAGCAGCATATGTTGCAGAGGCAACCCGATTTAAAGCGACGCTAGACAGCGTCGATGTCCCGTCACGGGACCAGCAAGTTATACAAGGGGCGATCGAGGGCGCACCTGCGGTCCACTTGCCACAAATTATAGCGAAGATAGTATATGAGGGCATATTAAACGCTAGCATATACTTCGAGGATTGTATTGTGCGTCCTTTCTTTTTTGTTTGCAATGGGGTCCTTTCTGACAAAAACACAGTTTGACTCATACCGTGGACCCAACTGAGGTATCGATCCATCGCTGTGAGAGGATATGCGTGGAGGTAGAGACCATTACAGGAAGAACCATTAGAAACTTGGATGGGAATGCCTAGCACAACTCGGATGTATTATTAGGAGAAGGCTCACCTATCTTTATGTACGACTTGATATTCATGGGATCGGGGGTCGCAAAAACAAGCGCACAGCCTAGGGAACGTTACCACCCCATGGGTCATATGTCTCCGGCTATGATTGGCGTGGCATGCCTGAACATTCTGAGAAAGTTGCAGGGGGACCGGTACCGGAAGGACCAACAGTTGTTCTTTTGACATAGATCTGAACCTTTTGAGTGCACAAGGCGTGGGCTAGCTCGCGAGCGATCGGCACACAACGAACAGATACCGGGAAAACCTGCAGAGAGCCGCAATCCAAAAATCTTGGTCCCTATCAATGCGTCGCGTTACGAGTACTTACGGCGGTTACCTGTCCCTCGGCGTGAATGGGAAGAAGGGCAAAGGTGGGCAAAGGTGGCGGGTACGGGAGGTTGGGCTCAGTAAGTGACACATAAGATAACCACCAGGTTGTGAATACCTTGCCGAAAGGGACAGCGAATGACCCGAGCGATATGAAGCGCTCCTGAATGTCATACACCTAAAGTCGAATGGCACTCGTCTGCACAAGTATGACCCTCCGAACCGTCAGGACAGAATAAATGTCGCGACGATTGGGACTATAGGAACTGAAGGTAAGTCACGAAGGCACGGCCTGCAAAATTCGTATGGGCAAGTGTACCACCTATAATTATGTCGCAGCTTGGATGTTCTCAAGTCCCTCCAGAGTATGAACAATATCCGTCGGCACTGAGACTCTGGGTCAACTCTGGGTCGGCACGACCAGCGCTTGCGTTAATTGGGCGGCCGGCGGTCGATGTATGACTCCACAACTCGCCAGTCGAAGCATCAAGTTTATGCGACGTGAGAAGGCAAAGCTCTGCTCAAACTACTGCGCAGCTTTTGGACCCGTTTTCAATCTCCCTAGCGTTTGCAAGTAGGTAACCTCTGTGAGCGTGAGGATGCTTCGGGCTCGTGTTTTGGTTCGAGAGAGTTCACGGAAAAGCGCAGGATATGCGGCGTAAGTCCTTGCCTACCTTCAATTCCACCGAGGGTTGACTCAAAATCAACTCAAAATTATATTCCAGGGAATTTGTCTTGTCATGTTGGACACCATACAGCAGAGTTCTACACAGATGCTACTCTGATAACAATAGCGTCAAGACCATCGTTAGGATACCTCAATCAAACATTTATCGGTTTGGTGACTCGAATGTTGCTGCGCCTGTCTTTCGCGATGTCGACTGGACTGTGAATGAGGGTGAGAGCTGGGCTGTCATCGGAAGCGGTTCTAACCAGAAAACGGCGCTCTTGAGGGTATATACGCTTTGTTTGCTGTATTGGCCGCAATATACTGAAGCGAATTACAGACACTGCTCGGTCACTTGCGCATCTCCCCTCCGCCCCCACCTCCAGGAGGACTCTTCCCGTTTCTCTCTGACCCACCACGCGACCCGCACACTTGCGTGTCTCTTGTATCTTTTGCGCACCGTCCCCACGCTTCTGGTAGTGCTTTCTACGATTACACCGCTCGGTATGGGGCCGTCAGGGACGAAGACAGAATCACTCTCCGGCAAAGTATGTTTGGAGAATATGACTTCCTTAACGTCCAACCCAAAGACGGATCGCGAAACAAAAGCGCGAGTGAAATCGCGCAGGAACAAGTGAAGAAAGACATCTTTGAAGATCTAACTACGAGGCTGGGTCTGTCGGGTCTGCTCGACCTGCCTCTCGTAGCGCTATCGAATGGGCAGACACGGAGAGCGCGGATAGTCAAGGCTATTTTATCTCAACCGGAACTGTTGGTGCTTGACGAACCGTTGAGTATGTTATTAGTTAAATCGCTGCAACAGTGTAATTTAACGACCTTTGGCACAGCCGGCCTTGATTTTAACAATCGCCCTACCCTTCTTTCCGTTCTACATTCTCTTCATATCTCCAACAGCCCACGGATCATCATGGGTTTGCGGATGCAGGACCCTGTCCCCGAGTGGATCACTCACTTGGCGTTGGTGAAAGACGGAAAAGTATTCGCCGGAACTAAGGATGAAGTACTCGCGGAGTACGCCGCGCAGGCTTTGAGGGACGAAGAAAAACGCTCTTCCAATGTTTCCAGGATAGTGTCTGGCACGGATGAGGAAGGCAAGGCAGTAGTAGACATGAAGAACGTCAATGTTATATATGAGCAGAAGCGAAAGGTACGAACTTCACAATTTGCGAGGCCACCACTGCGTAACACTTTAGCAGGTGCTGAAGGGCATTGACTGGACTATCCGCGAAGGAGAGCGATGGCATTTGCAAGGTCACAATGGTCAGTCCGACTCTGCTCTCATCCCCTGACATCATAATATCTAACCCTTCCCACACAGGTTCGGGAAAAACCACCCTCCTTTCTCTCCTAACGGGGGATCACCCACAGTCATATACCCAACTTGGGTCCACCTCCCACCTCCACCTTTTCTCCCGCCCACGCCAGCGCATATCGACGCCCCATCTCCGCTCGCTCATAGGCGTCGTGTCACCTGAACTTGCAAATGCGTTCCCGCGACGTGCAGGTGTCAGTGTCTGGGAGGTCGTCGGAACTGGTTTTGATGGCACATTCGTCCCGGGCGGCGCAGACGGCGTCGGCGTCGGTCTCGAAGGCGCTTTGAGCGATGACGTGCGGCAGTGGAGAGTCGATCGAGTGCGCGAGGTGCTCAAAGGTCTCGGTCCAAGTTCTTGGGCTCATGGAAACGAGGACGCTGGCATTAACGACGCCTTCTCAAAGCGCGACTTCGCCGACCTTTCTGCAGGAGAGCAGAGCATCGTGCTGCTGATGCGGGCACTCGTAAGCCGTCCGCAGTTGGTCCTATTAGACGAGGTGTGGAGCGGTATGGATGATGCGATGGTCCAGGCTGCGAGGCGGTACCTTCGGGAGGGGGGTGTTGAGCACGATCAGGCAGTAGTGGTGATTAGTCATTGGGAGGAGGAGGTGCCGTGGGGAGTTGAAGATGGGCTGAAGAGGTTCAAGTTGGATAATGGGTTTGGTACTGAGTTGTGATCTTGGAGAACCTGGTGACTCAGGCCTCCATCTGAGAGATCAAAGTGTCATGGAAGGGACATAACGCAATCCATATCAAAATTTGCAAGGATACTTGTGGAGTACATTGCTGATCATAGATGATGCAACAAGAAGTACATATATGCGGTACAAAACTCTCCTAAACTACCGGGAGGAGGGAAGGAGACAGAGACATACAAGATTGTCAAGATCGGGAAAATCGTCGGTGGGCAAACGGCTTGGAAGCCAATCACCATGGTGTCTCAGACACAGTGCCCCATCCACTCCTGGAGCTCGCTGCTACGCTCGCTGCTCGCCCACCACGCTTACTGCCCACAACGGAAAACCCGTCGTCGTCATCGGCGTGCCCTGCGGCGCTTTCGGCGTCCATCTGGTCCGCCCAGCTCCCTTTGGCCGACTTATCAAGGTTGGTGGCCTTCGCTTTCTTCTTCAACACGGCGGGACCACTACCCCAAGGGTCGTGGCTTGCTTCAGAAAGATTCCAACCATCATTGGATGCAGCCTTGTGAGTGTTGGCGGGGACGAAAACGTTCACCGCCTTCTTGGTAGGGTGACCCCTGGCATTCCGGTTAGCCTGAGGCACTGCATTCCAGCCGTTCCTAGGGGGTCCAGTTGTCCTGGTTGTAGCTGGAGCAGCGTTCACTTTTGCCTTTGTATTGGTGCCCCAGGGGTCGTTGCTGACATCGGATACGCTCCAACCCGAGGCGGATGGCGCTTTCGTGTTCGCGGGGAGAGCTGGTTGCTTCGGTGGTGTGCTGTTCTGCGTGTCGTCCTTCGCCCCTGAGACCCAGCTGTTGTCGGCAGCAGCTTCCGCTTCTCCCTCCACAGGACGATTCCAATCATCCGCGGGCTTTCCCCATCCATCCGTAGTAGAACCACCATCACGACTGGCCTCTCGCTGCTCGATGCTAGCTGCGGTGACGATCTCTCTCGGAACTCCCCTCCAGTTAGTCTTTACAGCTGTACCGCGGCCCCTGAACGCAACCCCCACACCTCCTCCTCGGCCTCGCTCTAGACCTCTTCCCCTTCCACCCCTGTCCCCTCTTCCCCTTCCCCTTCCCCGTCCGCCCCTCGCAGCGCCACGTTCGGCTGCCTGCTCCGCCCTCTTGATGTCCCGCAGCTGCATCGCGTATTCCAGGCAAATTCCTTTCTTACATATGAGCCCATGCGCGTTGCACAGCACCACGGCCGTCGCGCCCTTCTTGGACTGCGTCTCCGCGTCCGTGTCGGGATCATCCCAGGCCCCGTACTGCCCCGCGTCCGAAGTGCCGTCCTGATCAATCAGGCCAGCGGTGTCCCACGTTCCTGGCACAATCACATCCAGCCCATCCAGCCCCGCATCATCTTCATCTTCTCTGCCTCTGAGCGCAATTTTATGCAACGCATCCTCCATACTCTCGGGTATCTGAACGTGGACCCTGTACGGGTCGTCGGATGCAGAGCCCGACGCAGATGTTGCACTCGACTCCCAGCTGGCTGCACTGTCAACGTGAGGTGGCAGCGTCGGTTGGTTCGGTAGGTTCCAGGCTTTAGGCGGGGGCAAACCGGGTGGAGCAATAGGCGCGGTTGCCCATGCGGACCCCGGTGCTGGAAGACCTGGGGGCGCGCTGGGAGGCGAGCTCGGGAGCGGTGAGGGTGTACTAGCCTCCGACGTGTTTGAGGTGGAGCTGATCGGAGTATCGTCCCACCCATTGGTGACCGGAGCGGGAGGGGTGGGTGACAGATGACGGGCTGGAAAAAAAAACCATCGTGTAAGCTCAGTCATTTCCAAAAAGGTAGGAAGACTGACAAATATTAGAGGCTTTCACCGCGATGGGTCCGCCTCCTACCGCTGGCATTCTCTTTGTATTAGGGGGCCCTTGCTTGGCGCTGGTCTTCCACGCATCTCCGCTTACCGGAGCGGATCTTGCGCCAGGGTTTGAGGAGGCGATGGAAACCTTCGGGGCCCCCTTAGCCCACGCACCACCAGCAACCTTGGACGGGGCGGTCTTCTGTGCGGCGACCCACTCGCCTGAACCGACAACTGGGTGTGACAGGAGTCATTAGGATCGTTATGGGTGATCAGGACAGCGGCGGAATATTAAAAAAATTTGAAGGTGGAATGCGATAGATCACAAGGGGGCAGAAAAGGATGGGAGTTGCTCACCGGGTGCTGGGGCAACCAGTACCTCCGGGGGTGGCGCCTTCACTGCGCCCGGCAGAGGCCGGCAAAGGGGGTGGTTGGTTTGGTCCTCGACAGGGACGTCGCAGAAGTGCGTTGGAGGGTAAGGATAAGTCATGATCCTAAAGTCGAGCTCATGAGTGGGATTGTATTCGGCAATCAAACCATGATGTGGCCCAAAACCCTAACCTGTTGTTTGGTGACCAGGACTTGAACCATTCGTCCTTGATTTCGACGCGTTTCCAGCCTGTGATTGAGTCATAAGCGTAAGCTAGACAAAAAGTGCACACAGGGGATGGGGTACTGTGGCAATGGCGCAACCCAATTTCATTTTTCCAACTTACCACCACAACTACCCAGCGCTCAGCGCCACAGCCCAGTCCCAAAACCAACACTCGAACAGGACACTCACCATTCTTTTGCACTATCCTCCCAGTGCTATATGTGCAGTAATATACTCTCGTCGCTTGGTTCTTCAACTCGTCAGAAGGGTTCCGCAAGAATTCGGACCAACGATGCTCGCCGAGTAAGCGATCGAAATGTGGGTAGTCGCGTTTTACTTCAATGATAACCATGTCTCGAGCCTGGTAGATTATTACAACATTTATCAGGCCGGATGCCACCGCGAAGATGTGAAATGCGGGGACTCACGCTGGGTTTGTGAAAGAATGTGTATATGGCGTCCTTGTCGATGCAGCACGCAATCCAGCGGGCGAAGTCTTGTCGGTCCTTGGGCAACTCCATGTTGCAATGCCCACTGGGGACAAAAGGATGGACGACGGTGAGATAGCGTGGCTCATCGTCTGCAGGAGGCGGAGTGGCTGCTCGTTTGGGCATGTCAGGATATCTGAGTCAAATGGGGCTATGGAAAAGATATTGGTGCGTAGGGACAACGGGGGTAGCGAATTGCGAACAATGACACTTGTATGTTGGTTTTTATAACTAGAAACCAGTTCTCCCGACAAGGAGACGAAAAAGGGAGAAACAAGCGCCAGGACAGAAAGGAAACGGGCGACGGCGTCCCTGAGTAGAGGATATCCTCACAGCCCGTCCTTATCCTTCCTTTAATCTTTCACAGGAAGCCAGTTGGAAATCTTTGAAAACGCGTTAAAAAGTGCAGGATAACGCCAGGCATATGGTTATGGATAGAAATGGGCCCTTGGCGATATGCCAGTCGCGAACAATCAGGGTCGAAATGAAAAGGCGATCGAGGTCAACCTTTAAGTTGCTGCTTTCTGAATGCTTGGTTGAAAAATGGGGGCTTCGGCGATAACTGATCTTCCCAGCGATAATACTTTGGTTAGCCTTGGATCATTGTTCTGATACCCCGACTGCTTCTTACTCCGCATGGTATGTGTGCTGACGAGGGCTGTTTCAGCGTTTATCCGATCCATCGAGCACACGACAGTACGCTGTCTCTTCAATCATCATTTCGATGGTACATAGCCTCGACCTTGCCTTGATGGCTCCAAGATTTAAGCCAGGCATACGACAGACGCGCAGACAGCATCCTGTCATTCGATTGGAAAGTGGTGTCACTTATTTGCGGCAAAGAGCGCCCAGTAGGACTGCCTCAATTTGCACAGCGACAATTTCTCACCACTTCTTGTTCACGCAGCAGGATATTGTCACTACTTCTGCTGCGCGTATACGGTGAGGCTGACTCATGGCATCCCCGCGCTGACACTGCAAAGGCTTTGTGAGCTTGAGTCATGGTCCCAGTATCGCGAACATAGTTACTAATACGCAGAGTTTCATTTTCATTTTGTTTGCCAGCAGTTTTATGCAGGTGTCACCTCCCCACACGGATGCTTATGCTCTGGTCAGAGTGCAATTGAAAGTGGATCATGCGACATGGCGTTGACGGAGGAGGGCTTTATCATCAAACACGAGCCTGATCGGCTGCTGTGCAGGACTATGCTAATTTCCCGGTATTTGAATGTGTGGACACCAAATAGAAGACGGGCCTTAATCTGGCGCTGGCCTGTCGAAACGGTCATAGCCGTCGGTGGACTCAACATGGTGCAAGGATATGCACATACCCTGACCTTCAAGTTTCTACTAGGATGGCTCCTTTAGCCTTGGCGACCTTTTACGATGATTAGCTAATGAAAACAAGGGTACGATATTGCTAACCTCTGCTTCCAACCTTTGGAAACGTTCAGTGTGCGTAAGTCCATCTGGAATTTTGCATTGAGCACTTGGCTGAGAGGATACCGAAGAGCACTTGCCATCGTGTAGTATCCAGTGGATTCGGCTGATGTATCTAGCGGTCGGGGTAAGCGTAAAACACCTCAGAAGATAAAGACAGCTCACTCGTTCTCTTGCGAGCTGACGCCTCCTTTCGAGAAAAGTTCGCCACTGCGATCGGCAAGTGTTGCGTCGGATGTCAAGTCTAACACTACGGCACAGGCGGTGAGTGACTTGAATTGCACAACGATTTCAACCTTTCTCTTACCTAGCTTGTGCTTGTAGAGGTCGTACGTCTCCTCATCATCCTCTCTGCCTACGTCAGCGAGACGAACGTCAAACATTCCAGCGGCGCGAAGATTGTCGGCGGTTGGGTTCGTGACCCCACCGACGCCCTCTCGTAATTCGGGAGAGCGACTTGCCAACCATATGAGCTCCAAAACACCCATGCCATATACCGAATTGCCTTTGCCGACCCCGTCGGACCCCAGGCCTATCATGTAGATAGAGAGCGCCAGAAGCATGACGGAGGCGCCGAGGGCGACAGATAACTGTTGAATTCGAAGGTTCAATATCACTCACTATAATGATCTCTTCATCTCAGACAGATTACTCACTGGAATCCAATTGATCTTCAGAACAGCAACATGAGACTGTAGTTTCGTCGTCGATAAATGCACACTTACGTTTAGTCGCATCTGCAGCACAGGTTGCGTGATTGCTGTCGAACCGGTCAAACGATCGAAGCCACCACTCGCCTCGCCGAGCAGCCCGGCTGGATATCGGAGCAGAATTCAGAAAAGACCGGGCTGAGCATCACTTCACTGACCCGTCCATATCATTGAAGCGAGTAAACGCGACAAAGCTATTTCCATCTGACTCGCAGACAGGGTGGAAGACGGAGTTGTATCAGACACATAAGCGGGAATATTGTAGGCTGCGGCTCCGAGGTACGGATTTATTTGTGTCGCATTCAACCCTAGGAGTTGCATGAAGTAGCTTAGGGGTACAATGTCAGCAAACGGGACATATTGGATAAAAACATAGTGCACAAACACTTCCGCTACGTTTAGCGAGTACTGCGGGGTGCAGCCTTCTCCAACGCAAGCAGCATCATTTATTTTGACGTTGGAAGTTGGTGCGTAGGAAAATGGATATGACGCCTGTGTACATCAACAACGGCATTAATATACAGGAGGAACGATCAACCGTCGGTCTTACCCAACTGGCATTTGGGGGCGAGTCGCTTGAGACAAAGAGCGAATCCGAGGAAACGGCGGACCATTCTGAAGAGAAGGAGGGCTCTGGAGAGCCTATAGCCAGTAGTTTGTTGGACTGCACGTCCACCGTTGCACTGGCTTGCACAATAGACACATTACAAGACACCATGTACATGTTCAGAACAGATGGGACGGCCGTGAGGTCTTTGGTCTACTTGGCATGAGGTTATGTGAGCGAAATGCATACCACTTACTTGTGGACGACTCGAAGTGATACCATGGCAGTGTGATGGCCGCAGTCTCGAGCAATGCCGAGCTCGCATTGAGGGCCGTAGTTACCATGAAAACCACGTTACTCTACAAGTGTCTCAGCATTCATTTAGTAGAACTGATGGATTACATACTCCTGGAGAACCGAAATCTATCACCTGGTCTATATCTATGTATCCAGCATCTTTCAGCCCTGTGACGCTCTGAAGACCAATGAATGCTGCTCACATGGTGTAAAAGACTGTTGAAAGCCGTTTGGAGACGGAGGGAACGTGATCACAGCCGATGTTGCGTTGTATGCTCCACCCGTTATCACCCCACATTGAACGTTCACGGTTGTAGCATTCACAGTAGCATTGCCCGTCCCTCCGTTAAGGGCGAGCACGTCGTAGACAGTGCTACCAGTAAGTCCAGCGGTAGATATCCCAGATAAATTTGCAACAAATGGGGCAACGGAAGAGATGGCGTTCCAGGTTGTCGTCGAACTCGAATTGTATGTCTGGTATTCTGCTACGGAGAACCAGCTGTTATCTGGCCAACCAAGAGCAGTGGAAACAGATGTCGTGATAGTGTTGTTGAAATTCTGGAATTGCATGATAGAAGACGAGGCGATGTGCAGCGCAGCGATGCACGAGAGGTAGATGGCCACACAAAATACCTTGAGTGGGGTTGTGGCGAGTTTGGTTTGATTCCACAGACAGTCACAAGCGGTGCCCAACCCGATCCATGCCCTCATCCCATCATGAGTCGCAGTGAGCGTTTGATATTGAAACAACCCACGCGAAATTGCGAGACGTTGAGTTATATAGACCAGGAGAGTGGCATATAGCTAAAAAGCAGTGTCAAAACGAAAGAAAATCAAGTGATCCAAGAAGCGACCGACGGTGTAGAAAGCCTGCAGCGATGCACTCAATGCTGTCGTCAACACGGTGTCGTTCGAACTGATGGAAACGATGGCCTTGCGTTCTGTGTGGCGGATGGCAACTCCCACTAGGCAGAAATGAAGGAAGACCAGTGCTGCGTGCATGTAATAGCAGCTCTGTCGCAGAAAACATGTCGCGGCAGAACTTGAAGATGGCTTTGGTTTCGCCTTGTTGCCAGCAAGTGAGTCAGCTGCGGGGTCGTACTCATATCAATCCTCATGAACAATGCCCAACCGAGAGTCGACCACTCACCGCCTGTCCTGCCAAGAAGGGACGCCTTATCCCGTGGTATATTTTGTGCAGACGGTAAGCCAGTGCGGTGGGGCATGATCGAGAGAGGCCTCAACGAGGACGCGGGCGCTTCACCCTGCTGCAGTATGATCAGAGGAGGATGAAGAAAGGACGGTTAAATTGCCTCCGAATTCATTGATCAGCAATCACATATCCTTACCGTAAGCACGCACTGCAGTGCGGATGGGAATCCCCTGGGTCAGCTCCAGTACGTAAGACCATCCTCATTGTTGAATTGATGTTCACTACCAGCTTGCTCAGACCCGGATTGTCTGATGCTGTCGGTGACATTTGCAAACAGACATCACCCTCAGGTAGTGATCGAGCCATCAAGCTGTGGTGTTCCGGAATGTAGACGCGTATACCACGTGGCTGGACGGTTGCAAACTTGCGTCTCGTGACAGCGTGGCATCGATGTGTTGATCATTGGGGTACGCACGTTCCGTTAGTTTGTTGGTCCCCCTGAAGACTGGCTGCAAAACCTCGTGATAATTAGTGGCGGCGATCACATCAACTTCGCTAAGCAGCAAACTGAAAATAATCAGAGAGTATCCGATCGACGAGCCGCCATATGCGAGCGCCTGATCTACAGCTGCAGATGATGATGACGACGTTGAGGAAAGCAGACCCGAGGACCACTGACCCTCCGCTTACCGTGCGGTTCTCTCCGTGTCGTTCACCCACCCCTCTCCGCGAACTAAGTAAGTCGTGCGGTGCATCAGGACTTTCGTGACTAATGTTTCCGGTTTACAGATCCCAGTAAGTATTTATTGGGTGCTGCAGGGGGTTGCAGGCGATATATACGAGGCCCAAGATACCTGCCGGCGTTTTGTAATTGATTTAGCCGTTTCTCAGCCGGATAGGAAGAATGCATGGATCATGCAGCTGCATGACCCATTTCAGTGCTGTAGGCCAACGTAGCCCGCGAGTTGATTGGACGAGCTGTGGTTTTGCGGATGTCCAAGAGCACACTCGAAGCCCTAATAATGACAGTCCGACCTTCATCGGTAGGAAGGTGAATTACACACTCGGGACAATCCATTTCGCAGATTGAATAACTAGAAACGAGAAGTCACTCACCATGGCAAGGCTTCCCTGTTCATATATCAGCGAGGGGGGAGACCGACGTAGAGTTATATGGACTCCAAGGGGAGGCAGACAGAACTCAGTGGTATGTAAGATGATATTAGATTATCGGTGTTGGGGATAGTGAGCTCATACAAAGGCTATGATGCCATAGAAGTAGCCGAGGCTATTCTGGGTCACGCTCTGAGATTTGAGTTTGTAGGCTACTGTAGTGTAGGCGCCAATTCAACCAAAGTCAGCGTTCAATCAGCGATGAGGGTTTCAAAAGACCGACCATAGAATGCACCCATAAATAGTTCGACTGGGGGGGATGGATGTCGATGTATGCCAGCGATTGCCAAAATCTTGGCAACCTAATGCCAGACTGAAAGGCCGCCATCTGGGAGATTTGATCCTAAAATTGGTATGAGACTGCACATCCAGTGAAGTTCTTTTGGCGCTGGCGGCTCAGCCGAAGCGCTGAAACACTCCTATATAAACCCACCCTCCACCCATGTGTTCCCAAACGCCCACCATCCAAAGATGAACCTCAGATCCACTATCGCTCTCTTCCTCGCCGCCGCTTCCGCCCCAGTCGCCATCGGTGGCCCACTAGCCTACGCTGCATGCCAGACTGGTGCGTCCAATTGCATACAGGTCACTCAGCATCAACGCCCGATAATAACAAACCTGCAGGGTGCAACGGTCTGGCAGTCGCCTGCTATACTGCCGCGGGATTCACTTTCGGTGTGACCATCGTTGCTGCACCACCCGCCATAATGGCCTGCAACGCCGGGCTCGGAGCCTGCATGGCAACATGCGCAACCATAGGGTTGTTCGCACCCACCCCTTAAACGTCCAAGCTCTGGCAGGCGCTCAATCGTGAGCGCTTGGATCTTTTTCATGGTATGGTTGGTGTGCATCGAAGTCCGTAGGCCTGGTGTCGAGCTTTGCTATTCATGTTATGTCTCGTGTTCATTTTTGCAAGCTGTATTCTGTATGACTAACGTTGCACGACTCGTTGTACTTATCTGTATAGCGGTGTAGATATTGGAGATGAGTTAGTTATGTGTGACTGCCACATATTGACGCCAACCATTGTTTTCTTAATGCCTGGTGAAGCATAGTATACACCCGCGGTGTGCAACCAGGCGGTCAATAGAATCAGTGTCACTGGGGCGAAACTCGAGCTTATCACCTACATCACTTATATACACAGTGACAAGAAGAACACATCCACTCGACGGGGAAGGAGACACGGGACAAATATGTGCCCCTGAGTATCCGAAACCAGCGCACCTAGCCAGACGCAAACCGACCTTCGCAAGCACCGGGCTTTCTCACCCAACCACAGGGACAAGCTGTCCCGGGCGGGTGAAGGGTGTCGCATGCTTTACGAAAATGTCGGCACTAAGAGACGCTGCCCTAACGTCCTTGGCATCTCCGAGCTTGTCACGCTTCATCGCATTCGCGATAAACTCGCCGCCCGTCTATGGTCGCGAGTAATATTTAAGTCCGCCTATGAAACAACAGTCTGAGGGGAACAAGACTTACAATGGGTGGGTACCTTCCACCCGGGCCTTGAATGATTGTGTCTGACCGGGCTTGGTTGAAGAATCCGATGGAGTATCTCGGGCCTTCCGTTGCATGAGTATCAGAGTCCATCAAGCGGAAACCTAGGCTATACTTACCCTTCTTCTCGTCGGGCTTCGGCAGCCTAACTCGATGAAAGGTCGATTTCAGTCGGTCATCCGACCAACGCATAAGCTGGCTGATTGACATATAACATCAGCCGGTATGTCTCATAGAGAGTGGAAGAGCAGCGCGCACTCTCCGATGTTACAAACTATGACATTTAGTGTAGCGTGAACGAGTCTAATCTCAACATGCAGTGGCTTACCGATGTGACCCTCCTTCGCTTCAACAGGCACCCAGGTGTTGCCTGGTGAGTAAAAAATAATTATCATCAAGCACAGCCAGGAATGAAGGTTACAGACCCATGTCGTGGTCACCAACGAATTCTCGACCAGGGCATACCTCCAAACCAAATTCGCCAGGTCGCTGGAAGAGCTGAGGGTGGGTGCATGGTGTAAGGGATGTACAAGCTTTGAATGCAAGCCAAGCTTACAAGCGTTAGTAAAGCAAAATCCGCTAGAACCCGAGGTCAGTCATGGCTACGAATGGTACAATGGGATAGCAACATACTATGGGCGCTGTATCCGAGGTTAAGGCTAGGCTTCAGCATCCGGTGGAGATGCATGTGTGCTTACCCGCATCGCCAGCGGTTAGGATCGTACCCCTTTCCTCCGAGGTCGTAATAGTGTAAGAATCGACACGAAGTCTGCGAGTCGCCGACACCTGGGTCAACAGTGGCTTCCGTGAATGTATCGGTGGGCAAGCCAAGTGCGTCGGCGAAGCATTCCATAACCTTGACGGAAAGTCTGGGTGAATCAGTTCGCCGAGCTGCAAGGTAGCCGCGTGTGTCGAATCACCTCTGCACGGGAAACATGAACGCTTCCGCTCGCGCGCGGAAACCGGGGATATCATCGTCGGAGGGCCACATGCCTTCCATACGTGCGAATTGCATCATCATGCTCTCCTTTAAGTCTGCGCCTGTTGAGGGCCGGATCTAACACAACCTGTCTCTAAACCCCTTCGTCAAATACGTGGATTGTGCTATATACCTGCGCATTCTTCTCCCAACCCATGTTCTTCCCGTTGTGTGCCGTCTTTGCCTTGATGTCATCGGGGAGCGCGAAAAACGACTCTGACAACGCGAAAGCGTCTTGAATCTGTTCCATAGAAATTCCATGATCCTTGAGCGTGCTACGAGGACTCATTGTCAGAACAAGCAGTCGTAATGCAAGACTAGTCGCGTTACTGACAAGAATCCGACTTGGGTCGAAGCATTCATCAATTCCTCAGTGATCTCGAGACGGCGAGCGTCGAAGTCTCGCAGAGATATACATGGCACCTCGATTGCATGCGGCATTATGTTGACGTAGGAGCTGTTCGACTGGAAGATATACAGCAGGAGGGAACTTCCTCTAAGTACCTTGACGTTCGGCAAGATACGATAGATGTTTGTTCAAACTTTGTATTCGGATTTTGACTCTACCGGAATCACCACGCTGAAGTCTGCCGTGGTAGACCGCAATGCCCAAGTTTGCCAACGGCGCTTCAAAGTCCTGCTGATTCACCACGAAGTTCGCTCGAATCAGCACAGCTTACCACGGTCTGGTCATGGGGTGCTCACCTGCGCTAGTAAATCTCATGGAGATAGCATACATAATTGAGTGGGCCTCAAGTACAGAAGGTCGGGGTTCTTTGTACAAGCGGAGGCAGCTGACTCCCTCATCCATGACCCTCCGAACCCGACGTGCCGTTTCTGAGAGCCTCGGTGGACAGCACAAAGATAGTCCCCCGAAGAGTAAGTTATCTTCGGATGCAACAGGGTGGTGAATATTGCATAAGATACATCACTGGAATGCTATCCGAGGGTATGGAGACCAAACATGCCCCCAATCTCAGTCCCCGTGGAGTCATGTCCGAGTCGACCATGCGAAGTATCGAAATATCGAAATATCTTGGGAAAGTGCAACGTTAGATGTTCCCCAGCACTGCGACAGTGTTTTACTCGTTCGTACTTGAAATTTGAGGGAGCTGTAATATTGCGGCCAACCAAGGCCCCCAGAGTTGCGGACCAAGAGCAACGACTGTCACGTCCGTCACAGAAATGTCACGCTAACACTTACATAGACTTGGCTTGAGAATTGAGATTTGGGAAAGCTCGCCGGTCAGCTTGACTTCGACCGCCTCCTTACCATGATCATGGCCATAGTCCTCTCGTATCCTGTGGAGGAGACGCAAATTTCTCGCAGAAAACATATTCACGACTCGGAGGACGCGGGAGAAGCCTCGCACCAGCCTGCCTGGCTTATGTATTCGCGGAATCGCGGACGAGGTCAGGATACATCTATACACTGTATATACCCTGTTAGTGGGCCTAGTCAAAGCCTGGCTGATGGTTCTTAATGTCTACGGTGGTGTCTCGTGATAGGGAGTCGCGACAACTTCTGGGCTCCTCACCAGACCTTGGCTCAATACACACCGGTTCGAGAAGGGCTAGGAAGGACCTGCAACGGAAATGAAGATAGTTTGTGGAGCTCCATTTGCTTCGCCCTCCAACCTCGAATTGGCGTTGTCCTGTTGGGCGGAACTCAATTGCCCTTTGCGCATGTTTCTGCCTCTGATACAGCGCATCCCCCCTGATGCTCACCTGCTCCATCGCGTTCAATCGGTTCTGCGATGCATGAATGTACTCCGCAAGCACTATCTCGTTTGATCCATGACGTCCTACGATGGAATGTAGCTGATGAACTACCTATATGATCTCAACTCAAGTTTGCGACGGCGCAGGCTCGCCATCCATGACTTCATCTCCATCTGATTCTAGGTCACTTCTGGGTCTCGTGGTCGCAATGAAATAACCTCCTGACACATTCAGAGAGGATAAATTTGCAGAGTTAACTTCAACCATACAGCTAGCTATCCCCCTCTTCCATCCCACGATCGGGCTTTCTGCGTCATGTTCACCACACCTTCAAAACTTGCGCTAATTGCCTCCTTGTTCGCTAGCGGGACGTACGGCCAGTGGAACGCCATTCAGCACGGCCAGCGTGAGTGGCCTTCATGCTTGTGGAAGCAGCACTCAGACAACACCGAATCTCAGTGTTCAACTTTGTTCCTGGTCTCGGTGCTTGTGGATACACCAACACCAGCACTCAATTCGTCGCATCAGTGCCCAGCGTGTTCTTCCACTCGTTCCCGTGAGTCATCTGCCTCCTAACCCGCCTTTCAAGAAGCTGACGTTCTGCAGTGGAGCTGGAGCTAATCCGAACGAGTTAGTGGCGCCTACCCCACCCCCACCAGTCACTGACGAGAATGTGCCGCCCCTAGCAATCCTATCTGTACATACGACGTAACCATCATCCGTAAGTTTATTGGCTTCCTGTCAATGTATGTCAAGTAGTTCGCCACAAACCGACCTTCTTTCCCAGATAACACGACCTCCGTGACTGCTCAAATAGTCGACTACTGCACTCAATGTGCAGACACGAGCATTGGCTTGTCTACCAGCGCGTTTGCAAAGTTTGCGGATCCAAGCGTCGGCGTTGTTAACAACGTCAGCTGGGCAGTTACCTCGACGTGATAAGAGATGCGGCAGGAGGAATACAATGTCCTACACTTTCCTACTTTCTTGAAATTTGCTTCAACGTGTAATATATAGTGTAGGACCACACAACTGACATGTGCACATCCGCACTCTCGCTCAGAACTTCATCGCCGCACTTCGTTGAAAGACAGATATGCGGTATTGACTGCAAACAAGGTATCAAGTGTCACTGACTAGTACTGACTACCTGTCCTCCAAGCTTGAGTCCAAGAAACAAAGAAAAGTTCGTGATCAGTTGAATGATCATGTACACAACGAGGTCGACATTGACACTGGTGAATTTGTTGAAAATCCCTTATTCTATCACTGTTCTTTGGGCGTCTCGACGACCATTTACCAAATTCTGGTCTCCAAGAGCAAGTCGCTGTTGCCTTCAAGACCGATGCAGGCCTTCAGGAAGCTCTCGAGCGCGTTGCGCTGCCTGCCGAGGCTGTTGACGACGTCGGTTCCTGCACGAACGTCAACACCGGATGAAGAGAAGATGGGAGACTGCTTACCAGGCTTGACCAAGGGCGCCTTGCACATGTAAGAGAGCAGCGAGAGCACCGGGTAAAGCGGCGCGAAGTCTGTCGCAGTCTCCGACACCGCGCGATACTTGATGCGGGTGAGGAGCTCCGTGAGGATGGTCAAGTCAAGGATCAGAGGCGTAGCCAACAAGGAGTCCTGAGAATGTGTGAGCGAAGTGGCGGAACGAGCATACCGGTCTGTTACATACCTCGCACTCGTTGAAGATGTTGATAGTTTGTCTCCCACCACAGAAGATTTCAGAGTAATATTCATCGATCGCCCTCTTCGAGTCGCCAACCGCAGGGACATACTTGATCACGACGATATGGTCAGGGTGCTCGCCCTTGGCAGCCTTCCCCTTGGCACCCGGCGCAGGGGCCTTGTAGAGCAAGCGGTTAGCATCGACCATGTCGTCAACGACACTGCTTTTGCTAATCTCCTTGCTCTTGAACTGCGGCTCCGCGCTCAGGTTATGCCCGTCGTTGTTCCCGAGATGATTATAAGACGCGATGGAGAGAGGTTTGATACCTGCATTGACGAGGAATTCGGCAAGGACGGATTTCAGCTTCGTCTGACCGGACTTGAGGTCGTCTCCGCCGATGAACGACTTTTCGCGCTCAGCGAGGGCAATTACACCAGGGACGAAGGTGTTTTGAGGGGCACCATTGACGAAGGGCTCACCCTCAAGGATCGCAGCGACGGCAAACACCGTGGAGGGAGAGACTTCAGAGTGCGAGGATTTGATCGAAGCGAGCAGGTTGTCGGCGGTGTCATTGACGCCAGGAATGATATCGCTGTACCTCTCGGTGTTCGCGGTCCAGAACACGACAATACGGTCGAGTCCGTTCTCCGCTTTGAAGCGACGGATGTCCGCACGGATGTGCTCGAGATGCGCCTGCTTGTCGTTTCCTGGGATGACGTTGTCTGCGCGAGCTTCCTGATTGGCAGCGATGAAGTCGGGATAGTAGATGGAGGGGAGAGGGCGGCCCATGAGAGCCATGTGCGGGGCAACCTGACGCTGGAGGTCGTAGTCAAGCACGCGAGAGCGCTTCATGGCCTGGTCCATAGGAGTGCCAGAGATGTCCCAGCCACCCAGGACAAGGTCATTAGGATGGACCATGGGGAGCACATCGGAGATGGGAATGTGCACTTCCTTCCCTGTACCCGGTTCAGAGCCGATGCGCACAGTAGAAGCGCGAAGGACAGAGCCAATGTAGTTGGGTTGTTGGACTCCCTCCTTGGTGTGCCAGGAGATCTGGTGCTTATTTGCGAGGATGGTCGCACAGAGGGTGGAACCGTTGTTGCCGCCAATCCCGATCATCATAAGACTGAAGGAATGGCGCGTGAGTGATAAGATAACTAGTTTGTATGTAGAAGGCATGACTTACCCAGTCTTTCCGACCTTGCGAGTGGTCTGGAACTCGAAGGGCTGCACGGTGGGCGTGACAGTGAACTGGCCATCTGCGACCACAACATCAGCACCACGATTGTAGTACTTTGCGAGGATGTGCTCGTCGGTATAGGCCGTGTTCTCGGATTGGACGGTAAGGTAGTTGGGACGGCGGGCGGCGGTAGGATGAACTGGAACAATAGACTCCAGCTCAGAGTCGGGGGTGTTGTAACCCGAAGAGGTTGTGGTGGGAGGTTGGGAAGCCATAGGTGATATATACGAGTTGGATTGTAAGGTTCGATGGGTAGGGAAACTTAATGATCTTCAAGGAAACCGGCGCAGGAGTGCTTCGAGCCTCTATGGGGGTTGTGGGGACTACCGAGCTGGTTCGAGTACATGCAAAGAGTTCAGAAAACTCCTAGAACACGAAGGTGGGGTACACCGTTGAACTCGACGACAAGAGAGACGGGGACGACTGGTAGTGGAATACTGGGGACGGTTAGACGAGATAGCTGAGAGTTTTTATAGGCAAAAACGGGGCTCGGGACGTGTCAAGCGACCTCGAGGTTAGGCTTCTGTTCGTACGAGAAGATGGGGGTAGAAGAAAAAGAGGGTGAACGGCAAGTAAAGCGATGAAACCACTTTTTGAAGTCCGGCTGATTATCCCAAATCAGCGTGTAAGCGATCAGTCGAAAAGGTGTAGAGAAATATTTTTGTACGTCTTCCTGTTGCGTTATCACAACGATAGTGCGGACTGTGTACTCGTACATAGTGCTTACTGCAAAGGCTCCACGAAATAATACATGTGTATTGGAGCTGCACTGACACACGATGAACAGCCCATACACTTGCATTAGTGAAAGACGGACGTGTCCCTGTCACGAAGTCAGCCGCCTGACACTGACAGACGCAACATCTTGGCGATGGAAACTGCCACGATTAGGGGGACCGCGTCGTTGCAAGTTGGAGCCGTCGGAGGACCATATAACTCAAGAGTCAAGGAACTCCCCATTTCGTCATGCCACCAACCATGGATATAACTTACTTACGTTGCGAGTGTGCGACGAAGGGATAACACGCAGCAGGAAGGGGTGGGTTACTGAATGTACCTGACGTAGGGAACAATTAGCTTGCCGCGATGGTAATGTTGCTCATAAATCATTCATGAACATCGATCTGAACACGAGGAGGTCCGTAAACCCGATATGTATCTGGGACTGGCATGAGGGCTGCATCTGAGGTAACCTGAACCAAAGACAGATGAAGCGGATAAGCAGAGTGTATATCTTTGGAGGTGATAACGAGGTCGAAGGTCTCCACTTACTTAATTTATCGGCCCAGATTAAACTACCTGGTCATTGCGATGCCATCACAGTGCCTCGGAAAATCCGAGGCTTACCCTCATTGCTGTTCAAGTGTCGACGTAAACTGTCCTTTGGTACCCACAAGAGGCACTGGCGATACCTCGGATGCTCGCAACTCAGGGTAGGTGCAGATACGGTGGTCACCAAACGTCAGATTGCCGGGAATGCTCACCTTGGCACAGCACCGAGCTGAAAAATTGGCATTCCACGGCAGCCAGGCCTGAATAAATTCCAGGCTAGTTGGGCAATTGAAGCATCTAACGGTACTTCAGCACCGATCTTTCCTTGAGTTTGCTCTACTGAGGCTGGAATCGAGACTCCCAGAGAACAGAGGTATGCAACGTGCTTGACCAAGTTGGTAGAAATGAAGTTCCCTGTGGTGAACGCCGGTACGACACTATACAGTCTCCGGTCGGCAGACAAAACGAAAGTTATACGCAATGGAGTTGGCGGTGAGAGTGGAGGATAAACAATTGCCATGCTTTTTGAGATCGACAGTGACACAGCTTACCAGGACCCCTGCGTATCACCTTAGATGTGGTATCCACTATGCGGACGGAAAGCACCCTAAAAGTGGCCTGATGTCCGATCCTAATGCTGACGGGAAGGCCGAAAATCTGGCAAATGTCCGATCCTGGAAGGCGGACGGATGTGGTGCGTCGGTAGCGATGTCCGATCCGATATTCGGACGGATGAGGCTCCAACATGCATGTGGGTCAACCAGTCATTGATCGAACCGACCGCCGGCAAGCT
>MU266568.1:0-41498 GCA_021014945.1 Leucogyrophana mollusca | reverse complement strand
CCATAAACAGACGGGGCTGTGCCCCCCGGTGGATGGATCTCGATATCGATCCCACAAGACGGCCCTGTCGATGAGGAAGCTGCGAGGGAGGTCTGGGTAGTCACCCATGGTTTTGTCGATCAGAATTCCCTCGCGGGCTCATCCGCGGATGCGTTTTCAGGTAGGATCGATATCCCTCGTCCTGTAAGAACATTGCTGAAGCGTTCTCCCCTTATAGCCTCTGCTGTTGATGCGGCGACGTTGGTTGATCCCCAGCCAGCGGACGGGAGCCTTGTTGATGCGCCGACGTTGGCTATTTCTCAGCTAATGAACTCCGCATTTAAAGATGAGCCAGAAGCTTCCCCCACTAACTGTTCCTCCGGTCCCAAAATCGTGTATAACTATTACATCGTGAACCGTGGCCCCTGCCATGATTCATCTGCCACTAACTCGGCGGCCCAACAGTGAATACTGGCGCCAACTACCACGGAGTCAGTCCCATTCGTCCCCTCAGTGCTTCCACCTCGAATGCTCACCGATTGCATTGCAGCCACAAACCAGCGGGTGCTATTACTATCTGGATTGCCTGACATATAACTTTCATCCTCCCCGTGCGACTGTGATACCTAGCGGCGAATTTGTAGCAATAATATAATTACATCGGCATACCGTTGTACTTGTCTCCGTCGTGGTATTTTTCTTTAGGCGATATAAAATTTCTTAGGCATCGGATAACGTCCCAAGCCGTTTGAGAATCAGACAGTCAGAGAATTATCAAATTTATCGAACTTGCCAAGTGCATCGCATGACCCATACCCATGGACCCACAAGGTCAAACCATAATATTGGCAAAGTTCTGTCAATGAGTGGGAGCCCACAACCTCTATCCGATTACCCGGGGCCAGATATATGCACTCGACATTATTTTGCATCCGTCCACTGCACGCGCTGGTCGGCCTGCACCTTGTTGACAGCCTCATGAACTTCAACTCCTGCCTGCAGAGGGATCACATCGACCGTGGTGTGGCTTCCAGGCCTGATGAGCTGGCAGCATCGTCTAGAAATTACTATGTGAACGTGATGTATAATATTAATAAGTTACGGCTTTCGAGCCAGAAACAATCCAGTTCAAGTAAGTACTTACTACTTTCCAGCCGCCAGCGGACCCCAGGGATGCAGTATCTTAACCCCTGGGTAGATGAACTACGTTTGTCTCCTTGTTCCGAGCTAAGTAGGAGGTCGTATATGTCTGCTGATTGCACGATGTAACCGAAAGCCTGACACAAGCGGAGCCAACATGGACACCGGGCACGCGAATTTCCTGAGTTCAGGTCAGACCAGTCTTACATGCCGCTGAGTGAGCGCTCCGCAACCTTTCCTGGGTCGATAAGAGCCATCAGTGAGTAGTCCGCCACCGATGCAGTCACTAAAGCTTAAAGGCGTTCGTGATGCGTACACTACAAAGCTGCGAAGTATTAGTGAAATGGGGGAGAAAAGGCATGAGGACGCGCTACAAGAAACGGCGAATACGCGACTGCAGTACATAGGTGAATCGAAGCGATCGAGCCTCTCGCATGAAGTTGATGCGACGCGCCGAATGGCAGCACTGTGGAAAAGCCCTCCGGTGAGGCTATCTGCGTTCGTGACCACACGCGAACGTAGTTTCCAACTACTGGGCTTTTTGCGCACGATGTCGAGGCGCTCCACTACATGACCTTGCACCAGGTCCCCCACGAGTAATTCCACGTACTCGAATCCCGCCTCCGTCTATTCACAGGACCGTTAACAGTATTAGCCGGAGGTGAAAAGTCGTCCCACCTGCAGGATGCCGAGGTAGTAAACGTCGGCGGAAAGGGATTGCAGGGTGGGTTTGACTTCTGGAACCCGGGAACAGTATTGTCGCCCCAGATATGATACTCCAGGGGATCGGTGTTGGATGCGTCGTAAGGATGGGATGTGCCAAAGTCGATGAGGAAATAGCCCGGTGGACGTTGTGTGCGGGTATAATGCCTAGCCTCGCCCTTGCAATCGCACCTCATCCGGGGCTGGCATGGGAGGAAGCCATCGATGTAGAGGTCCTTCGCATCCATCAGGACGTTGAGGTTCATGCAATCGCTGGATCGAGATGTCGGTGAGGTTACCGCTATGTGTTGTTGATAACAATTGAGCTTACCGATGGGCGACATGATATCTGGGGTATGAATTGCATACCCGACAAGTGCGAGTCCTGCACGTAAAGACTGACGCCGACGGAAAAACTCTACGGCCTCACCAACCGTCTCAAAATGCGGGTCAGAATACTCTCTCCATGGTGGTGAGACTACCAACACGTCGTCATCGACATCAGGCACATGAAGGACACCAATGACCGGCGCACAGCGGTTGACAGGACTTGAAGCCGCAGGCTCGAACGAGAAGGATCTGGTGACGTTAGTATCGGGATTACAAGTTTCAGCGTGACGAAGCTGCCATCTGTAATGCGAGTACACAGCGCCCAAATATGTGCGCACTGTGTATTGTTATTTTACAGGATATCGTCCTTCTCGGTTTCAAGCCAAGATGGCTTCCAATCCGGATCATAGCGAGGGCGAACCGGTAGCCGCAGTCCGTCAACCAGCGGAAATGGTCCCGCCACTAAGCCTGCATCGTATGGCTCATCCCCTTGGACCCACAAGGCCAAACCAATATTCGCAAAGTTCCGTCAATGAGTGGACCGCGATGCGGATGTTCTATCTGATGCCCGGGACCAGGTATACGTAGTCGGTTTTGTTTTGTATCCATCCACTGCACACTGCGCGCGGTGGTCTGTCTATTGTCTCGCTGAGAGGACCTTGTTGACAAACTCACAAACTTCATCTATGCTTTTATTTGTGAGTTTCGTGACTCAGTGACAAAACGAGCTGTCAGCCATGAATCATGATTGCTACGCTCGTCTCGGACGTGCCCAAAGTTGGCTGGTGTGATCTTGACATAGTGAGATAGACATCTGCTCCCAGAGCCAACTAGACCGTGTCAAGGAGCGACTTACCCAAGGGACTTGCGGATACGAGCGTAACCCGTAACTCGAGCTCGCTCCAGCTCGCTCCTCATCACCTGTTTTCCCACGACCAAACCAACCCGAAGTATCAGCGAGCGCGAAAAACCAAGATCAACCCGAAGGCGCCTTGCCTCGTTTGAAGATCGATTCGATTCATCTAGCTTCTTGGCCACTCTGGTAAGTCATTTCTAAGCCCAGAGCCGCTTGGCATCATTTCAAGAGCGCGACAACGGTTACTTCCCCAAACCTCCCTTCGATTTATGGTCGCAGCCACTAGTCAATTTTGTATTGGACGAAATTCACCATCCCCTTCCTGTGGATAGACGTTACACCGTAAGCAATATTTTCATTTGGGATGAGGTCTATTGATCGTGCATCTGGTGGACGGATGATAATTTCCTGGGACTCCATACATGGTATTGTTCCGAGTCGTCGCGGCCGTGTGGTCTTGGACCTTCACGACCTTGAGAAATGGCTACATTGTCTACTACCGGGCCCGCACTTGGCGAAGGAAGCTTCCTTGCTTGTTCACTACCCAATAGAATGTCTCCGAAGGCTCCATGCCAGCGAACGCACAGCATCCCTCCGATAACGACAGTCATCCCGGCACTATGATCAGAAGTTGAACTATTTACGGTCAGTTCTTTTGTGCGAATTGGTTGCTTGACATGTCTGCTGCCCTCAGGGATCATCGATCACGGACCATAGTTATTGTTCCTCGAATCCTTCGAGCTTTCACGTAAGTAACCGACACCGCTATCAGGTAGAAAATTCAACGACGCGTACGGTCCAGGAAGAGAACAAAGAGTTTGCGGCACGGTGTACGTAGGTGTCACGTCCCACTGGGTGCGGCAAAGTTCTCGGTCACACCCTGTCGCACACCTTCCTCAGGCAAAGTTGAGTCATATCCTTGTTTCCTATAGCTCCGTACATCCGTGGGTCCGTCTGAGCGGTAACCGATGTCTCGCGTCTTGTGCTATCTTGGCGATCTCTAAAGCAGCTTCTCTGTACCACCTGTTTCCGGCCGTGACTTAATTATATTTTAGGTAGCTAAGTATCGGTGTAGTTTCAGCTAGCAGCGTATAATAATAAAGGTTGGATAAGAGATAACTTAGCAGTATGGTCTACCGGGGTCCTGGTGACGTATTTGCATGGGTATGAGCGAGGCGCTGCGATCGCTTCTGACTCTTCCTTAGGGTTATTGAGGTAGGTCCAGCGCGCGTCGGTGATCATAAGTGTGGCATGTAGATCCATGGTATATCGACAAAGTACTGTAGCAATCTGGACTATGATCGGGCGGGTATCGCAGGCACACCGCCAGCTATGAATTTCACGCGACGCGCCCAATGACCTGCACCGCGAAAGAGCCCTGACACAGCGCCCTCCTCCTTGTCGACGACACGCGAACGCAGTTTCCAGTTGCCGAGCCCTTTACGAATCTCGTCGAAGCGGGAGACTACCTCGTCCATTGTAGGCCGTTTGTTGGGATCATCCCGTACCATGTCCGTGATTAATGGCTCCATAAATTCAAATCCGACCTTCGTCTGGAACCGCATCAATGGAGGCAATCAAGACAGCGCAAAATAACGACCTACCTGAAGAATATCCTCTCTTATAAGGTTTCCTAGGTAGTAGACGTCCGTTGGGAATGGGTTGCGAGGCTCATTTGACTTCTGAAACTCGGGGACAGTTTTGTCACCTCCCCAGATGGGATCTTCCAAGGGACTACTGTTGGACGGGTCATAGCGGCGAGAAATGCCGAAGTCAATGAAAAAATATTTTGGTGGCCGTTGCGTACGCGTATAGTGCCTCGCAAATCCGCTGAAATCGCGCTTCAGGCGAGGCCGGGAGGGATGGTATGCGTCGATGTAAAGCGACTTCGCGTCCATCATGGTGTTTAAATTCATGCAATCGCTAAATATATATGTCAGAGAATTGAAGTATTCCCACAAGGTAACGCACCGATGGGCGACATGATGGGTATGCATAAAGTGCAAGCCCTGTCGACAATTAGGTAAATCGACGAGAGTACACAAACAATATCCCACCTCGAAAAGCTGACGAAAGCACTCCACCACCTCCCCAACGGTATCGAATCGCGGGTTAGAGTATAACCTCAGTAAGGGCATAACGATGATCACTCTGTCGTCGTCCTCAGGTACCTGAAGGACTTCATGAATTGGCACACAATGATTGGCAGGGTCGGACGCAAGAGACTTGGAGGAGAAATAAAGACCAATGTCGACTTCATGGGGGTGCACCGACTTCTTGACGATTTTCAGAGTAACAAAGGACCCGTCTTCTGTGCGAGTGGCATCGAGGATATGGCCGAACTGGTTGATATCATATTTCGCGTCAGAAACCGACTGCTATGTACACAAAGAACATACCAAGGGAACCTCCGCATCTTCACAGGCGTTGCATTCTTTTTTACTGGTTTTCCACGACGGGATCCATCCTGGGGCGTAACGTGGACGAAGCAGATACCCGTGATCCTTGAAAAACTGATAATGATTATGCCACCAGAGTTCATTCTCTCCGAGTGTTTCCGGGCCAGTGGCTTTGGATGGCTCGCCAAAGGTTTCGCGCTCCAGCCTTTCAATATGTGCTCTACGTCTCTCTAGCTCGGTATCTTTGCTGGTTGTCTTTGCAGTGCGCTTGCTCATTGCGGAAAACATGAGGATGAGATGGCGTCGAGTACCCGCGCTGGCCACGAACCAACTATAGTGCCAGACTCAACAAACACTTGCAAATATACGCCCATAAGGGCCATAACCAGTCGCGGTCCTTCTTTTAAAGGCCGCGATATACAAGTATTACTAGCATCAGCACTACCTATTTATAATTGGTAATTTCGGAGTTGATTTAGACCTGTGAGATACTCTCTGATAACTCTTGCCCAAATATACGTAGAATGTAAGTAGAACGGCTGAGACCCCGAACTGGACTTAAAGAATTCTTCCTTTGCAGGGTCTTGGCACGTCCAGTGATGTAGGTTGGGCTGTGAAATGATGATCGCGGCATCGCTGGGTGTTAGGGTACGTACAAGTTCTTGTGCAATCTCGGTACATCTCGGTACATACTCACGGGTTCTTGTTATCAACTGGCTTTTGTTTCTGTCCCGCAAGTGCTCTGACAACGAGCGACCCATTCGAATTATTTAATTCTTTTCCACATATATAAGCCTCGGACAAAGAGCCCTAACGGCCTCCCACCGTTCAGTACTTCCAATCAAGTCGCCTGTCCTCCTCACATTCTTCATCATCGTTGCCCAATGTCTGGTTCGTTCGACACCATCTTATTTCCCGCCGACCTTGGTTTGGCGGCTAAGTACGACCCCTCCGTTTTTTCGTTGACGAGGCGCAAACCCAAAAATGCTTTCGAGAAAGGAGACTTGTATCTGGAAGCGACCATCACCGAGCTCCACAAAATAAAAATGATGTCGCCACAGGCATATGCCGACTCCAAAGGAGATATGGACATATTGAAGGAGCGATATGACCAGTGGGTATCCACCCCCGGAGTTATGTTTTCCGTGCTGATTCGTGATCAGAACGGTGTATCAGAGGAACAAGCTTGAAAAAAAACGACAGTCGATCCTCCCAATTTTGAGAGACCTTCTAACTCGCCGGGATAGTCAAATATTCATGGAAGCTGGGGCGGAGCTTTTTTCTGTGGCCAAGGTACCTTTCTCGTCTCTGTCCCACCCTGGCTGCTAACAAGGATCAAGAGGACATCTGAGCACATCAGACGGACTATACTATCGGTTCCATCAGAATACTTCAATCCTGTTGCAAGTAAATTCATCCATCTCATATAATTCTTCTCCCGCTGAGTTTGCCATCAGATGGTGCCGTGTCTCCCGGCGAACGCATTTCAGGTCTCTCAATCCCTTTAGAGGGACGTTTCAACGAGGAAACAGCCAGCGACATATCTACCATCGCAAGCTTTGTTATGTCTGATCCTTTTGCGGATGCTTTCACAGAAACGGGATCGAGTAGGATCAATATTCTTCGTTCTACAGGAAGAAAGCTGAATTCTACTCTCACAGGTTCCTTTTCTGATATCACTTCGTCTTGTGACGGTGACGATATGAATTCAGGCAATACTCCGACTGAGAGCCCTGTTCAATCGGTGGTTGCTCTTCGGCCAATGAACTCAGTACCTGAAACTCACTCAGAAGCATCGTCGATTAGTCGAGCCTCGAGCCCCTCGACTCATGTCACCTACATCAACAACTATTATCATCACAGTCTCGTCGCTCAGAACTCAGCAATCACTAGCCCGACATTGAACGGTGGTACAGGTTCAAACAATCGCGGAGCGAGTCAGTCCCATTCATTTCATCATTGCTTTCAGTCCGACGCTAACAAGGATATTCCAGCCATAAGCCAGCAACTGCAATTACCGTCTGAGCTGTCGGACAATACTACTTCGCCTCCCCTTACTTCCTCCCTATGTGATCTCGCGGTCGGTGATAATTGCACCCTTCAGATATCCGCCTAGCGACAATACTCGCGCCAGATTCTGCCGTGACCTTGGACTCTTTCTTGTGATACCCAACAGTCAATTTGTAGCGATAATTTACTTAGGCATAATATAGCATCTGTCTCCGTAACAGTGTATTTCTTTGGGCGATATAAAATCTCAGTTAGCGGTTCGGCACTAGATAAATGCCCGAGTGATACCAGGGTTAGACCGCCGGAGTAAAATAAATATTGTCGGACTTCCCACTGCATCGCATGGTTTGTCCCATGGACCCACAAGGTCAAACTGCAAAGTTCTGTCAAACGAGTGGGAGCCCACAACGCGGCGCCAAATATATGTATTGGACATTGTTTCGTTTCCGTCCACTAACTTACACGCCCTGACCTGTCGAACTATTGTATTGCTGGGATCAGCCCCACGAACTTCAACTGCAGAGGGATCACATCGACCGTGATGTGGTCGTCAGGTTCGATGACCTGACAGCAATGCCTAAGAGTTACTATGCGAAGATGATGTACGATTTTAATAAGTTACGGCTTTTCGAGCGAGTGACAATAAGTTCAAGTACTATCCCTTACGGTGGTTTCGGCGGAACCCCCCAGTCGGCACAATCACTTTAGCTCACTCAGTTCTAATCATTTCTCCTCGCTATTTCACACTCGTGATCTACAAGACGTCCACTACCTCTTTCAGCTTATAGGATTTAAATACGCTGAAAATTGAGTGAGCTGTTGAGGTTTTCGTGTCAGCGCCGAAATCACGCTAAATGAGGCAGTTGTCACGCTTTCGTCACACTGTTTCTGCAAATTTGGCTGAGTCACATCGTGACTGCCGACTTGGAGGTTCCGCCGAAACCACCGTAAGGGATAGTAAGTATTTACCACCGGACACCAGGGATGCAGTGTCCTAATCCCCTGGGTAGATAAACCTCCTTGTTCCAAACTAAGTAGGAGGCCGTATTTACCAATTGAATGACAACCTGATACAAGTGGAGCTAACATTAACGTTGGGCACGCGTCCTGACAGGAGGTTAGTCCAGGTCAGAGTGATCTTACATACTGTTGTGAGCGCTCCGTCGTCGAACTTTCCTGGGCCATGTCTGATGTCACTTAAAGCGGGCTTGAAGACGTCAGCAATGCGTTGACTACAAGCCTGCGAAGTATGAGTGAAGTAGGAGAGAAAAGGCATATGTGAATGGGCTACGAGAATCGACGGAAAAGCGACTGCAATGGGAGAAAAAAATGCGAAGATACGACGACAACACGATAGCAAAATAAGACAGTCGACGAGAGCGTAGGATAACGTGGACCAACTGATGATATGTAAAGAGTGAAGGAACTACGCACGGGTAACTCCACGCGATAAGAGCCCACCACATCAGTTAGGTACCGGGGGCACCCCCCAAGCGATGAAATTGATTCGACGCGCCCAATGAGCAGCACCACGGAAAAGCCCTCCGATGAGGCTGTCTTCGTGCGTGACCACACGCGAACGTAGTTTCCAGCTGCTGAGTTCCTTGCGCATGGCGTCAAATCGCTCCACTACCTGGTCCATAGTCGGTCGCTTGGCAGGGTCATCTTGCACCATGTCGTTCACCAGAGGCTCCATGAACTCGAATCCCATCTTAGCCTATTCCCGGAGTCGTTAATAGTATTAGCTGTAGTCGAAAAGCCATCCCACCTGCAGAAAGTCTTCCCTGATAAAGTTGCCGAGGTAGTAAACGTCAGTCGGAAAGGGATTGCAGGGTGCGTTCGACTTCTGGAACTCGGGAACAGTCTTATCGCCGCCCCAGATAGGATATTCCAGGGGATTGGTGTCGGATGCGTCGTAGCGACGGGATATGCCAAAATCGATGAAGAAATATCTCGGTGGACGTTGCGTGCGGGTGTAATGCCTGGCCTCGCCCTTGAAATCACGCCTCATCCGGGGCTGACACGGGTGGAAGCTGTCGATGTAGAGGTCCTTCGCGTCCATCATGATGTTCAGGTTCATGCAATCGCTGGAGTGAGATGTCAGCGACATTGCTGCTATGCGTTGTTGATAAAAATTGAGCTTACCGGTGGGCGACATGATGCTGATGTATGAATTGCATGCCCTGGGTTCTCAAAGAGTTTTTAACGAGTAAGAGTGCTGCATGAAAAGACTAACCTCGAACAACTGGCGGAAACACTCTATAGCTTCACCGACCGTGTCAAAACGCGGGTCAGAATACTCTCTCAAAAGGGGAAGGACCAGCAGCACGTCGTCGTCGTCATCAGGCACTTGAAGGACGTCAATGACCGGTATACAGTGGTTAGCAGGGTTTGAGGCAATGGGCTCAGACGAGAAGTATCTGGTGATATCAACTTCGTATGGGTGTCGGGACTTGCTTACAAGTTTCAGCGTGACGAAACTACCATCTGTAATGCGAGTAGCGTCCAAAATATGTGCATACTATTATTTTACCGAGTGAGCCATGTATTGCCCGTGACAGTAAGGAGACCTACCCATGGGACTTCGCCGTCTTCAGAAGTAAACCAATCCTTCTTGGTTTCAAACCAAGATGGCTTCCAATCTGGATCATAACGAGGGCGAAGCTGGTAACCGCGCTCCTTTAACCAGCGGTAACGGTCCCGCCACCACGCTTCAGACTGGCTGAGTACTCCCGGATCGGCCTTGCTGACTTGACCAAAGGTTTCGATTTCTTTCCTTTGAATGTCCGCCCTATGTCTTTCAGCTTCCTCGTCTTTTTTCGTTTTCTTTTCTGCTTGTCGCTTGCCGTTTATCATGGAACTTGGGTGTAGCGTCAGTTAGCTCTGTTTGGGACCACCTTTTTATAGCTGGAGCTGTGTGATCTCACCTGGCTCCAGCGCTGTGTGGGGCTTTCAGAGTGAACGCAGGGATTCAACGTGTAGATTCACCTCATCGCAACCTCATCGGCTGATCAGGGCGTGTGAATAACTCCTTTTCAATACAACTTGACGCTTGGTGGATCAGAAGTGACTGTGCGAACAAGAGCTTTAGTTAGAAAAGACTATTACGTTGGTTTGTGAATCCAACATACTGTTATGTGGTGAGTCAAGCGCAGGCTAAGAGCGAAGGGCTCTCCAACAGGAAACGTCCTTCCCTGGCTGAATGCGGGCTAGTCGTCGCGTGGCGCTTGTGCGCTCCACACAGCAGGAATATCGTCGTTTGACCGTCACAGAAGAGCCTGGGGTTGGGATGAAGACCGGCGGGGACGCTCGGTTCGTGGGAAGGAGTGAAAGGAGGAGCGTCTAAGGGGATTATGAAAGTGCGGCCTCCGTGCATCGTGTATGAAAGATCAAACAGCAGCACAGTATAAACTTAAGCTGATAGGCACTGTCCTCGTGGTAAGTATGAAAGAAAGGCGTCTCAATTTTTGGCAGCGGAGGCGGGATCGGGAACTTCATTGTCAGCGATGCAGTTTCTAGCGGATCGGACTTTTCTTTTATTCTCAGATACATTGTCCCAGTTCCAAGCACCAGCTTCAGATACACGAAAGAAAGGGCTGTATGTAGGCCCATTGCCCTCCTCGATGGTGCGCGTACGTGATTTGGCGCTGAACGGCTACTTTCTAGGTGACCGAGATTATAGGACGACAGGCGCTGTGAGCGATTTGTGGCTCTGGCAAGGGATCTTCGTTGGCCATTCTTTGGCTGGAGATCCGCTTATCCCTGAACACATGCAAAAGTGCCCTCAAGATGGTGGGAGATGGTGTGCGAAAATTTGTTCAATGCGGGTAATCGTGGCTTTCTCGTGATGCCCAAACCACACACAACCTCGCTTGTCCATGGAAACAACTATTTCGGGTGAAAACTGGTAGAGGGCAAATCAACGACACGATCAGGTCCATCCATCTCGAGATATTCTCAAGAATCTTCGTCGTGCGGGTCCTCGTCAAATGAATCAGCTCGTTTCAAAATATAATCTTCACTAGCAATGCATTCGACAAGGGACATGGACCAAGGACCGCGCCATTTATGCTCCGGACGACAAGTACCTTCGTTCCTTCTCTAAAGAACTACTCGGATGTGAAGTTCAAGCGCTGATGATGGACAAGCCCTTAGGAGAATGTGTTATGTCACGATGGCGTTAGCTGATGGCCTGCTAGGTTAGGTTTGGCACGTCCCACATCAGGTTTCGGGACGAGCGTTAGGGCTTATTCACCACAAGGCAGCTACTTAAACACACTCTGCATCAGATAGGACGAAACGCCTCTATGCGATCCACTGATCTTCTGTGGGTGATCATCGTGGGCAATCTCTTACTCCCTCACTTGAACGGCACTGACAGGAAAATACAAACATACATATCACTGCACGAGGGATATTGCAGCCTCCCGCGATTGCATTTACCTCTGTAATGCCCAACATTAGGGAACGCGCCGTCATTGAGGTTGATATTGGCCCAGCCGCCGATCTCAACCCCAATTTACTCGTATTCTCTAGGCGGAAAGCGACGAGTCCGTTCGTGAAAGGAGCCCTCTATCTAGAAGCATCACTGGAAGAATTAAACAAAATACGCCAGATGGCACGACATGGGGATCCGAAAGCTGAACGGGCCGTCGCAACTGGCAAAGATCAGTATGACAGGCGAGTAGGACCGTCTAACCTCTTTGCGCTACTAAGGGGTAATTAGGCTCATCATCAAGAGAGACGAGATATCTCAGCGTCAGAGAACGCTTAATCCGATGAAGATGTTTACCCACTACAACGAGAGTCGGGCCTTCGAATCAGAGAGCCGCAAGCATTATGCCATTGTGCGAGTGAGTCACTGGGCAGCTTCCGCTACAACAAAAAGCTGAGGGACCACACAGAGGACATCCGAAGCTTTCAAAAGGTCACTGCTGTCACTCCCATCCGGCGATTTCACCCGTGTCGAAGGTGAGGTATTCAAATAAAGTGTCCGCCATGAAAGCTCATGTTACTTATAGCGAGTGATCTTTCTCCCACCGAAAAAGTTGTTGGATTCGTCCTCAAAGATGGCGGGAATTGGGGTGGCCAACCCGAAGTCAACGGGACATCAAGTAAATGCGGTCTTCCTTCTACTGAGCGTACAATCTAACTAGCTTCAGCCCGTGATGTATTTACTGGATCGTTCACCCAGACTACCCCTCAAAGTGGTGAACCAGCGGGCGCCGGTACCATGCTTACAAGCAACTCAACACAGTTCTGTCCCACTTCAGGTCCCGCGCGCAGAGAATCGCAGGATAGCTTTTTCTCCGCCTGTGAATCGTTTTCGCAAGAGTATCACGAAGTCAGCCCAAGTTCGGCTTCTTCTTCTTCAATCACCGGAACCATTGAGACATCTGTGAGTTGTCCCAGTGGCGCTAGTTTCGTGGCTAACGGCTGTCTGCCGTGGCATAGACAGTCACACATGGTGGAGAACAGCTCCTAACCTCCTTGGCGAACACTTTTACGAATATGACCCAAGGTCTCATGCGAGAGTTCATAGCTGCCGTTATGGTGTCGAGCCCAGCGCGAGTACAGAATGTCTATAACAGTTGTCAGATCTCGGGAAACGGTTCCCCTGGTACGTTCACCAATGCTACTCTCAACAATGGAGGCACCTCCAACCACGGAGCAGGTAAGGATTCCCAGTGTCACGTCTGTTGTCCAGGTTCGTGCTGAATGGAAACGAACTAGGTGTACAAGTGGGAGCTCAGCTTCCTCAGTCAACATAGCCAACTGGCGGGGACAATCTCGCCTTTTATAATAGTAGTAGCCCATTGGGTGTAATGTATGTTCTGTACATCTGTGATGCACTAGAACTACCAACACGTGTAGCTGTCTGAAAGTTAGTGTACGAGTCACCAATTTGTCTCTAGCCTGTAACATGAACCCAACGTTAATCTCATGGAGTTTAAGCAACGTTTCGATTGCCATTAGGGACCCCAGTATAAACTATAAACGGGTGAACGTCTATTACAACCAAAGGTATCAACAGTATTTATGATCACTTCTATTCGCCGGATAGCGTACTGTCTATGATGATTCTGATATGTGCACACAAACCACAACAGATTATCTCTTCGATGCGCCTAGTGGCCAAGTTTGACTAACGAGAATACAGCAGTCGGCTGGCCATTTCGAATCCAAGGAACGTCGCGCCATTGGCAAACGGCGATCTGGACGAACGCGTCAGTTTCACAAAGAAACAATATCGAGGTAGCATACCGAATGAGGGTAGGTCCCAAACCACGCGTGAAGGCACTGATACCCTCCGCCTTCCATACTTTACGCACGCAATCCCGTGCAGAAGCATACTTTTGTCCCGTAGATGGTGTAAATCCATCCGTCTGCATCCTAGATTTAATCATATCGATCGGGTATATAACGGCCCATAGCTGGCAACAAGACGTATCAGTCAAGTCAGGAGTCAATGAAGAGGATGAACCCTCACAGCGTATCCAGCAGTTGCTCCATACAAGACAGCGTTTACTGGGCTGATTTGATCCCGACGAATACCTTTCATCGTCATTTCACGCTGGATGAGCTTCTCGTAAACCAAGAAGTAGGCACCATAACCAGTGGCTTCACGCAAGAAGGTGACACATTGACCCTTGAACAACCCAGCAATTCCATGAGCGGAGGCAATTTTCTTAATGGCATCGAATGGTCCAGCGTAAAGTGGGTTCGTATTTGACTGCGTTTGAAGACCTGCAGAAGCTTTAGCATTTTGCGATCGATAGTCATGTGGCCGACACTCACGAATACGAATGTGTTCTACGGGACCCGACACTATTCCATTGGCAAGCCCGGCTGCAACACCTGCCACCACAAGCTGTCCCCCACCAAGCATCTTCCCGCCTTCGCCTCCTTGTCCTTTTGCAACGTTTTGGGTAGCAAACACTCGCTTGGCATACTCGAGAACTCCGAATTGTATCGAGACACATACTCCGATGCCGAGCAAAGGCGTCAAAGTGCCCTGGAAGCGATATGAGTACATTAGGTCCTTCAACGACAGCAGTAGCCTCGCCTTATAAAACGCGAGAGGTCCCTCATTCTTCAGGATTCCACCGGCGCAGTGCAGCATGCCACTGTAGGTGCCTCGGGCAGACGTTTGCATGCGCTGCTAGGAGTGTTAGGAGCAGTTTTTGCGGCACGTAGTTATAAACAAGCTCTGACCACTTTGACGATGTCGAACGGCTGCCCTACAAGCACCTGCAGCAAACATTAGTGCTGAGAACACGTGCATGGAGAGAAAACGACAAAGCTTTCCTGGGCAATTCCGCCTGCGGTACCTGCTGTTAGATCCTTGACGGCGTTCGACATGGCCACCGGGTATAATCCTGGGGAAAGTGGGCCTTGGGTCGCAAAAGCTCGAGTTCAAAAGGGTTCGGCCGTGACTCGGACATGTTTTGATGCCTCTGGCCAAATTCGCGGGATTCGAAAAAATGGGTCATTCGCCCACAAAAGATAAGATAAAGCAGCCCACGTGGCTTATTTGTACCTGTCGAATTTTCCGATCTCCAAACCTTGCGTCTCCCATTGGTTCCCCACTACAGGTCGTCCGAGGCTGTACAAGCACATATCTACTTTTTCGCCGCGCTATTCCGCATGACTGACGCCCAGGAGGAGGGTGCCGTCGGAGAGGGCACCCTGAACCCCTTTGAAGAGGCAGAAGAATGGGGGGAAGAAGACGAGAACTACGAAGACGAAGACTACGAAGAGGAAGAGGATGAGGCAGAAGAGATTGCTCGAAGATTGAAAGAGCAGCTTTGGGCGGACATCAGCAAAGCTCAAGCAGATCGCGCAAATGCTGCCGCAGCATCTCAGGCCGCCACTCCGGGCCCCATTGCGGGCGCCAGTCCACCCCCAGTGCCACCTTCAGCAGCAGCCGTATATGCGCCTTCCAAGAAAGAGGAGGCCGCACTGAAAACGATGAAAGGAATACTGGACCTTGTTGGCGGCGATTCATTGGCCCGTGCAACTCTTGCGTCAGCCATAATTCCAGGAGCTGGCAATGAAAACGTCTTGGACGTCCTACATCGCACAGTCGCACTCGGCACCATTCCTAAAGATCTGGCAAAATCCCTGAGTACTATCCTGGTTTCTCTTGCACGTTCTGATGCCCTTTTTGCCACCCTCCGGCACTCTAACGCGTCCGCTATCCAACTCGATAAAGGCAAGCGGAAACGTGACGAAAGCGAAGAAGAACGCCGACAAACGGAATCACGCGCTCTCAAGAGGCCCAACGCTTCGCACTATGACCTGCAGCGGCAAATAACGGAGGCAGTCCGCATCGTCTCAAGTGCACTTAGCGCAGAGACCTTGTCCGGCCGCCCCTTAGACCCATCAATCATAGCATCTATACAGCTGCAGCTACATCAGATCTTCCTTTTTGCCGTTACATCCTCCGCTGCTGGCGGACACGAGATGAACGCGCTTCAGGAGATAAGTGGACTGATCCAAGTAGTTGGCGTCCTTAGCGGCATTCAGATCGGTCCCACGACGGAGCCTCGCAACCCCAACCTTCCCATCACAGCCCAACAACCGGGCCATTCCGCATATCCTCCTCGTCCGTGGATTCCGCCTGGTGGTGATGCCCCACACGTTCCTTTCAGCGACATAGGCACCGCAGTCTACCCCTGCCTCGTGCCTACCTGCCGGAAGACATTTGCGCGCCTGTATAGCCTGCGGGCTCATCAGCGCGTGCATGCGGTGCATCGTCCCTATCGTTGTTATGTTTGCCCTGCGTCTTTCGCCCGAAATCACGATCTCAAACGACACGCGAAACTCCACGACAAAAAGGCATGGCAATGTGCCGGATGCGATAAGATGTTCTCGCGACGTGACGCTATCAAGCGACACAAAAATAGCAGTGCAGCGCGTGGTGGAAAAGGAGAGGTCTGCGTCAATGCAGCTATCAAAGAAGTTGAACTGGACAAGCAGGCTGACGAAGAGGTTGTAAAGGAGGGCAGACGGGCAAAGATGTGGAGTGATATCGTCACGAATCACGGAAGCAGCGTCCCTGGATACTCAGGGTATGCAGAAGAAGGTGGGTTCGAGGAAGGAGAAGTCCAGAGCGAGATCATCGGTAGTGTGCAAGCGGCAGTGCTTGGTCTCCACAGTACCCTGCAAGCCCACGTGTCCAGTGCGCTTGGGACAACTTCGGGTCAGACTGGGCATCCGCTGCATCTAGATCCGGCAGGCGGTCAAGCGACATTAGCAAGTGTAATCGCAAGAGCTCAACTGAACATGCCGACTCAAGTCGTGCGGCAACAAGAAGGGGAAAGTGGTGCACTGCCGTCTGGCGTCCTGGATCCCTCCCTTGTGCCGCCTGCAGACGATATGCCTACGAACGACGGAGCAACAGTGGAGTCTGCTGAAAGTTATCCGCAGAGAAATCAGCCAACTGCAACATCATCAGCTCCCATGCTCTCGTTATATGGGCTCTCGGAAGAGCAGGCGCGACTTTTGGAACAAGCTATTGCCAACGCAGCTTCGGCAGCTCAGGCCCAAGCAGAGGCTGAGGCCGCCATGGAGGAAGAGGAGGAAGGCTACGATGAGGACGAAGAAGGGGACGAGGAGCCCGACGATAATCAAGATCTGGGCGAGTCGGGTGTCATGAGCGGCATTGTTGCATGAATGAGGTCGTAAGGGTGATCTATTCGCTATAGGTCGTGACTATCATCAATTAAATAATAATATATCTTTTGGAGGTGGATCCTAGATGACTGTCCTGCTGCCATCGTCCGTATCATGCTACAACTTTCTTCATGCTTTCAGATCGTACAATGGAATGCGCCATAACCCGCCGGGATGAAATATCTACACGAACGAAATGCGAATGTTCTGAGAAGGTACTCGACGATCAGATCTCGAGGACAAAGGGTCGGGTAATCCACTGGGCTGATTGACGACATACCTGGCTCAGATTGACCTCGATCTACATCTTTCCTGGCGGGACCTTCCGTGGTCTTTGGGATACCGGCGTTGAATACCGTTCTCTCACTCTAGACTCTGCTTGTCGCCAGAATTCTTGGTTCTGCGCTGATTCTCGTTGCCATGCCTCCGCGATAGCTTGCGCAGGGGACATACTTGGGGCCAGGTCGTGGAAACCTGGCCGACCCTTCGCATCTTGTTTTGGGCGGGGAACGTCGGATGTCATTGGTTACTAGAGTTTAGAAAACATACGATTCAGAAAAAATACCAGATATGAGAGAACCGAAGTAGCAAATTGGGCGTACGGCAGCTCAAGGTTCAGACGGTGAGATTTTGACAGGGACCGGTTGGTTGGTCTTTATACAAGGTTTTGAATAGCGAACACGCACTTCCCTCTAATCTTATTTTTCAATCGAGAGCCGTTCGTAAAGGCACGCCGAAACATCAACTGCACCTCTTCATTTGTTCGCCCAAAAGGGAACCTTCAAAGACACTGGCTGGATGCCCGGACGGAATATTTGCGTTCTGCGATGGAACCTCGTATAGCGGGGAGCTTCGCGTACTTACACTGAACAATGAGCGTCCGCATAAGGCAACCTAACAAACGAATTGCCGTAAAAGGCAGTTTCAAGGAGGGAAGCCGCACGTAAGGACCTTCGCTGTTTCGCTGGGATAAAACGCGTTTAGTAGCTTGTTAGCAGTGCAAACCCGCCCATCTGCAGAACAAGGAGTAAGTCTCGCCCCCATCACCACAGCACACGAAACAGATCCGACATACGCCCCTCAAACCTGAGACATGTGTTGTCCATAATGACTTAAAATCAGAGGCAGTGGTCCATAAACCCACGACTGTGGAAAAGAAATTTGACAAGTTGATCATGTTGAAGTAACGGGTACTTACCTGTACTTACTAGGGCGGTAACGCATCGCACATTTGGAGAGGCATTGACCTCGAGGCGGAAGCCATGAGGCCTCCATGAGCCATTGCGTCAGCTGTCGACGGGGAACAGACCTGGAGGCAGTTCTATAGTCCTGCGTGTACGGCGTGAGCAGACGTGGCGATTCTTACTTACCTCGTGTTCGGAAAAACGACGTTCGCATTTGGTGGTCCATTCAAACCACTGGTTAGGAAGCCCCAAAGGGATATTCGAGGACATCTAAATCCTTGTCTATATCCCAGCCTTGTTCGGCTGCATGTAGATCCTCGCCGTGAGCTCGGTGACTTCACCGTATGACATCCTCCGATTCCTCGTCTCGTCCCGAACCGAAGTGTGCCGAGAAGATGAACAAATGACCTGGATACATCCGCGAAGAGATGAGAAGGCAAGAGTGGATGGTTCTCATCTGGCCATTTTACGAGCGCTCCGTCCGTGCGAGTCATTGTTCAGCTTCTGTGGACAACCAACTGTTGCCTGGACTCCGAATAAATTTGGGAACCAATGACTCGGATCGTGGGTGACAGTGGAACTGTGGTAGAGTCGGAAGCAGATCATCCGGGCTCTTTGTAAAATGTCCGGTGATCAAGTGACAAGCACGACAGTAGATTAGTGAGCAAGATCTCAGAATAGTGAGTTGGCTTGCACACGATCTATAGCTCACTACCATCCGCCATCATAGCTTTCCAGACTGCACGCAAAATATCCACGAAGATGGGAGAAACGTAAGTTTAACTGAACGGTTCACAGATTTTGAACCAGGGAGATGTTGTTGATGATCGTGATCGCAGATTCGTGAATTTTTTGGGCGGCTCACCACTCAACCGCTTATCGTGGCTGCGACCGTCCCAGTCATTTCTGAACGCTGTCGTTGTTTCACCCGCCACGAGATGGATTCTGTTCAGCAGCGGACAACCGCTCGTATCGACTCACGCTGATACACAGAAGCGCGGGCTGGCGTTACTGTCGACGGGTGATGTGAAGCCTTTTCTCGGCGCAGCACCATACTTTGGTCAAGGACAGAAAGAAGGAGAAGAGGGCGCAGAAGATGTACCTGTCCTGGAAGCTGCACGCATCCACAGCACTCCAGTTGTTTTCCTGGGGCTGAAAGAGAACCAGTCCAACTCAGCAAGTGCTCTTCCTTCGTCGGACTTTAAGGATCCCCATGTTGCCGTTGCGAACCTCGAGGGCACGCCGTACTTCTCGCTCGATGTCGCAGATTTCGAAGAAGCAAAGGTCAACCAGGTCTTGCAAGCGTCGGAGCTCGCGAAGAACGGTACGAGTTTGACTTTCGTGGAGCCAAGAGCTGCTATGTCGAGTCTGGATGCTTTCACGGCCGGCGTGTTTGCTGAAGCCAGGAGTATGGTTGATTGGAACCAGAGAAACAAGGCCAGCCTACGTTCCATCGTGCTAGCGCATCGCCATGAACATCGCAGAGATTGATTTATTATCGTTCAGTTCTGCCCTGCTTGTGGATCGCCTGTCTACTCTCTCTGGGCCGGATGGAAGCTTTCCTGCACATCTCTGCTGCCGTGGGCAGACAACACGGGTAGAAAGCCATGTCCTTCAGGGTTTGTTTAGTCCATGTCACGTCGAAGCAACTGCTCATCCTCGCCAAAAGACGCGGTCTACACAACTTTGCCCATCCAAGAACAGATCCTGTAGTAATCATGTGCGCTATTAACCAAACCGGTGATAAGATTCTCCTCGGAAGGAATGTAAGGCCCGTTCTCCTGGTAGTCCAACATCAGCCATCTGACAATTATCTTGTGCAGAAAAAGTTCCCTGGGAAGTTCTACTCCGCTCTCGCCGGGTTTATCGAACCTGGCGAGTCATTTGAGGACGCCGTAAAGCGGGAGATGTGGGAAGAGGCTGGTGTCAAAGTATGGGACATCAGGTATCACTCAGGGCAACCTTGGGTTCGTACATCCTATCCCATGTCACTGCCTGAGTCTGATAGCGTGGTAAAGCCCTATCCCGCGAATCTGATGGTCGGCTTCTATGCTACCGCCGATTCATCCGCCCCCATTCGGACAGATCTCGATAACGAGCTGGAAGGTTTGCTATTTCGCTATCGCTAGTTGTATGCTGCTCAATACCCCTGTCCATTGTCCAGATGCCCGATGGTACACTCGCGATGAGATCCTCGCTGTCCTTGCCCATCCAACAGGCACCAACTTCTCTCGGCGAGACTATAAGCAGATCGCAGAGCTGCAGGAGGGGGCCGACTCGAAAGATGCTGCAAGCACACGCCCGCAAGAACAGATCGCGGCCGCCAGCAAGGACGACGATCCTCCATTTAGAATGCCTCCCTTGACTGCCATCGCAGGTGTGCTGATCCAACATTGGGCGGAGGGCAAGATTGAAGGAAACGTGAGCTCATTTACTGCTAAAGGTAATTTGTAGATTCTTGGGTATAGAGGTGAATAGAATCTCAATTTTAGACAATAAACATTTGTGGTTATAACTCGGGTACAAGCGCACTGAAGCTATCACTCGTTGAATCCAGCAGTGGAGCGGATAGAGTCGAGAAGGATGTCGTTATAGTCACCGCCCGCCTCCCACATTGCGAACCCGCGCAATCCAGCGTCCTTGATGTAATTGCCTTTGACGGAAAAAGACTGAGCGTTGTCGAAAGAGACCATAACCTGGGTGGTCTCATTGTAAACGTAGGGCTGTGCATCGGTCAACGCCTCAGCCTAAACATCGCAGTTCAGAAAGGGGCAACTCACGGTTTGACTGCATGTGTCATAGCGGTAGTAAATTCCGTCGGCAGGCAGACCCCGCGTGGTAAGGAACCCGCCATCAACGAGTCCCCAGAAGTCCCAGTCGCCACCAGGGCCTTCATAGACACCGCAAGCATCGACACTTCCAGTATCGTCCCATGCATCACCCAAAGGCTGGTTCGATGCATTGAAAGCCGGGTACGCCATCAACTGCGTCGTCGATCCGGATACGAAGGCATCCGTCGGAGGCACGCTGAACGAGTGCCCATACGACGCAACACCGAGCACAATCTTGTTGACGGGCATTCCAGCGGCACTCCACGCCTTGACTGCGGACACCGCGGAACCTTGTTGATCAGCGGGGGCAGCACATGTATCGTTCAGGGGTGCGTTGGGGCCGACAGCGGTGGACCAGGGGCCCCATACATCATAATTCATGACGGCGATGTAGTCGAGAACCTCCGCGAAACCAGAAACGTTCGTGGACGGACTTCCGTTGGGACCAACGAAGGGCGTGACAGCTACTGCAGCAGAGAGGGTGAGCTTCGCTCCGATTGGGGTTTGGCGGAGCTCTTGAAGGAAGGCGAGGAAGTTGGACGTGTCATTTGGGCTAATGGTATTACACCCAATGCCTTGGTCATTGGGATATTCCCAACTATGGAAGTGTCGCGTGAGAAGTGCAGTGTACAAACCCCGCGGAATTGCTTACTCGAAGTTGATGCCATCGAGGTCATACTTCCCGGCGAAATTCGCAACAGTCTTTGCGAATGCCGTGCGGTTTTCCGCAGTAGCAACATTCGACGAGAACCACTGACCGCCAGCCCATCCGCCGATCGCAACATGTGCTGATACGCCCTGCCCGACAACCAAATTTGAACATGATAATTGGACCCTGGCGCAGATATCTTCTTACATTCTTATGAGCCTCGGAAACGAACTGGGGGAGGAGCTCAGGATCAGAGCCATTTAGTGATAGCTGGTGTACGCTCGGAGTGGTAATTCTAAATCCAAAGGCGTCAATCAGTCCATCAACAGGATCGGCGCGTCGTACCAACTCAGTATACACTTACGCAAAAGAGTAGATCAGCGTGTTGTATTTCTCCCAGCTGACTTTGGACAGTGGGAAGCCTTCTGTGGCATGCCAGCCAGTGTACCAAGCACCCGCTACGAGCGAGTTCGCGGCACGGGCGGATGGCGGGCCTGCGCTGACCGCAGACAAAGCGAGAAGGGGAAAAGATAGTAGAGCTAGCATGGAGGGCGGACGAAGGGGCTAGGCAGCATTCCAGAAGTTCCATTGGTTTACTTATATCCTGATGGGCGAAAATGAAACTCGGTTCAACGTGCAACGATCTTGCTTCCAGCCTGCCAGTCCTATTTGAAGACGACTTTCCGAAGAACGATCCCATGGGCCTTCAAGTCGGACCATATGCAGCGTGGGGTGGTGAGCACATGAGAGGCTCCATTTTTGGTGGGAAAACGCGGGGAGAGGGTCTCGCCCTCGGGTGAGCACATTGCACGCTCAGATATAGCCCTATCAACTGAGGGGCGATGAACGTTGAATAATGAACGCGGTGGATCCTAACTGTGGAAGGCCAGTGGGCCTGGGGGATACCGCGATGGAATTATGGAAAGAGACTAAGGGCGAGTATTACTTCCGTGACCTCATTTCCAAGTCGTCATTACGATTACTAGGGTGCTACGAGAGACCGGACATCGCGGCATCCGCTCAGTGGCAATCAGATTAGACTACACATACGACTCTATAGACGAGTCTGACTCTAGTGAAGCGCAACAGACCTCCCGGCCCGCTTTCTCATCTGGAACAGATCCTTGTCATCGGCTGCGCACCCAAAACCATCATCACATGCCGCCCTGGCCCTCGCGTTTCCGGCCCCTCCCCGTCGTTCATGCTGAACTTCTGGAGCAATGGTAGCATGGGATATACCATAAGCCGCGCAGCACTGGTGGAGGCTTTCCTCAGTGTGTTCCCAAGTGACGAGGTCGGTATTGGTCGCGACGCGAACGTGGAAAGAGGCGAGAGTGATGCTGAAGGAAAGGGAGGCGGTTAACATTCAGTGGGACAGAGGGTGGTGGAATGAGAAAACTACACACGATTGTGAAAGCTGCCAAACATGCAGGTCATGTATAGAAAGGACACCAGGCACCTGTAAGATGCGTGAGCACACCAGGATTGAACAGCTAGTTATGAAACGCACAGCAAGGAGATCCTCCATGACGAGCTCCAGATTCAACCCAGCTGGAGCGGCTTCAAGCAGGATCCTCGCAGACCTCTTCGCTATTAACCCGAAATCGTTCAGTGAGAAGAAGTTCAAGAAGAGGACAAAGAAACTGACTAAGGGGTAATGCGCTCGCGAAGATGATGATACTTATGATCATCGAAACGGCGGGGTCAGCATAAAATCGTGAAGGCGACTTGATCTTCCACATTATGGTGGCCGCTACAATGACACCGACATCTGTAGCCTGCTATCAGCAATCCGCACGTGTACACAAAGAGGACAGACTATGCACTATTGACAGCGTCACCAAAGAGATGGATTAGGACTGCAAGGAGTCCATAGTTCTTTTGAGGTGGTGCGATTGGCAGACTGACGTGGTTATGAAGGTTATGCTGGCTCAGATGTAGGTCAAGAGTGACGAGATGTAACGGGAAAGCTGGCGCACGACGTTAGTGTGAACAAGCTCGCTACTAGTCCGAGAAGAGGCGGTCGGAAGCGCCGCGACGTCCAAAGTGGTCAGCTCCTCTTCGTGGGATGCATGCCCATGCGAATGCCCGCTGTGATCTAGACGAGTGATCAGTTGCGCTTCAGCAAGTAAAGGGGAGACAGTGGGTCCCACCATGAACGATGAGGACGCTCAGGATATTCAGGAGCAGACCTACGCAACCGACAATCAAGACGAAAATGGGTTGATCGACCGATTGTACGTTAACGAATCTCTCAACTGCTTGGAGGAAGATAGAGAGAGCCAGCGCCAAAAGGAAAACGCCATTGAAAAATGCGCCTGCGTCCACGAGCGGTAAGTTGGTACGTACTGAGAAACTGGTGGAGCTCAAAACTGACCGACCAGCTCGCCTCTGTGGAATGCATAGCTGAACTCAGGTGTCTACAAACTGCCGAATCAGCGAAAATCCTCTGTGGAGGAACACGTCACCAACTCTTTTGCCTTTCTCTTGAAGCTGTGAGGGTCAAATGCGATTAGCGTTCAACTTGCTGCGACCAGCAAAGAGCGAACTAACACGAGCGGCTATGTACGCAAGCGCACTGTAATAGGAGAATGAATTACTCGATATGATAGGGCGGATATTCTGAGGGACGAACTATGCGATAATATCCTGTGAATTGAGGTGTATATTTCAGGACAAGAACGCATGCGATGACGCACAACAGAAGGAACTCACATTCAAGTAGTGAAACTGTGAAAGTGCGAGTTAGTTCGTTCCGGAGTAGACCCCCATCACACTCACAGCATCTGCAATGAGCGCCAGACTCTTGGTCCGGAAACCAACTGCGGAGAGTGCATCAGCCTAACCGCCCACAAAAATCCGGAGAGTGGCGAGGAATCGTCTGACTTGCTATCTCGGTGGTAAAGAACGCAATGCTGATTGCAAGCACAATACTGAGTTTGGTAGTAGGCTTCATCGTAAGTCGTAAGTTAAAGCGTCAAATGGTTGGAAAGAAAGCGCCTGCAGATCTTGTGCAGGGTGCTGGGACTGGAACTACGTTTTGCCAGAGCACCGTCACCACGAGCCCGGAATAACCGACCCCAGCGGCCGTCCCTGTTCTAAACCCCACCGCCACCCTCGGTCACAATCGGACGCACAGGGTACCGGCTGTATTCGACACGCTCAGACAATCCAGCTTCCAGAGCCAAGATGTGAATGCCACTTCCGAACAAAGATTAGGAGCGCCATTGCGCATCTCCAAGAGAGAAGCCATGCCATACGGGGAGGTAATTGCGGTAATCACTAGGAGCGAATAACCCGGAGTAATTTCGCACTTCAGAGCATGCTTTGGATCACACCGTCCCCATCCCTCAAGATACACTCCCCTTGCCAGAGAACACGATCTACCATACCGTTGTCCTTGATGTAATTCACGCACGTAAGATCAGTGGCACCTGGCTGAATCCACAACGCAGGAACGGAAAGTTCCTTGGCTTGTTTGAGCAGCTCGATGGTGATCTCGAGAAAGAGCGTGGGTGGGAGTGATATGAGGTAGCGAGATTAACTAACCTTTGCGGGTGTTATGATGCTAATACCTGTTTCACTGGGTGACGAGAGCTCTGCAATTGTTCTCACTGTCTTGATACCCTCAAGCTCCTCATTCGTCTGATAACCCGAGCCGATTAGCGTTCATTAGCAGGCAGAAGAAATAAGCTAAGCACAGGATGCACGGGCGTGACTGGCTTCTTACGCTGGATGTACCACTTCAGAACCTGGAGGATGCTATGCGTCAGCCGTGCGTGCGATAACAAGTTTGTTCTCGTACCTTTGTACCGAACTTCGTCTGGTCGGTCGAGGCACCGACGACAGCAAACTGAGAAAGGGAAAGGAAGAGCTTCTGTTTGGCAGCCGAGTCCGTCATGGTAGATAGACAGCGAGTAGTTATCCAAGCCTTCGGGGTGAATCTGTTGAACATCTAATCAAGGCAACGGGTCACGCAAAAAGCATTTCCAGATCATAATGAATCCAGCCCAGCTGTGTATTTCTGATTCATGAATCATGTGAAAGCCCGGCGTTTCAGGTCGTCGAAAGTAGCGCCAGCTGCCAAATGTCGTCAGAATCGTGCAAGTTGCCGTGGCCGAGCCGTGAGAACTACCACGCACGGACCATCCACGAAAACCTATATAAACCTCGCATCCTACTGTCTTGTTTCCTTAGAACATACTCAGCTAGGATCTATTTTATAGAAACTAACTCGAGTCTCGCATGTTTACACATGCCGCATCCTTCAAATCCACTCGATGACATCCGCGCTCTCTCGTTTGACAGAGAACATGGCCTGCGCAAGCAGGTCTCGAGGACGTTTGGCGCGTTGATCTCTGGGCCGCTTGCGGTCTGGTGACGACGAGCCAGCGAGACGAGCGTTTGTCTGATGGATTATCATTTCGGGGATGTTTTGCATGTTGTAGCCCGAGGAGTTTCCATAGTTCTGTATGTTCTGTAGATTGAATTTTGCCAATGCCAATGCCATGTTGTTCTTTCTATCTTTGTGGTGAAAATTCGTATACGCCATGTTACCTGTGATACTGGTGGTTGACGATCAATGTGGAAGATAGGGAGGAGGATGGCTGTATGTTCTTGTGTCACAATATTTGAGCCACGATGGAGTCGAGGACATTGTGCTCCCCGGTGTGCGGGTTGACATCTTACCATTTCGTGCAGGGAGACCGATGAGGGTTCCCAGTTTCTCCGACCTCCAGCTGCCTTCTTGGCTGCGTTTTTCCAATGCTGCAGTAAGACATCTAACATACGGCATCCTCATAGGATTCTCGCTCTCGGTGACGTCCACCTCACTAACGCTCTACTGGCGAACGCGGAGGCGCAAGCGTCTTCTTGCTGACAATTCGAAGTTGTTTGAGCCTCGTGCGATTGAGCTGAGGAGTGATGATATCCTTTCTGGCGTGACTGGTCTCATAGGCACGTATTTGGTACAGTGGGCCAAGCCTCCGAGCTGAATGGTTAGCAGGAAATACACCGTTGGTGAGAATCAACTCGCTGAGCGACGCTCTCGGTGTCGAGATTCTTGGAAAAGCGGAGGTGAGCCCTGCCCTCGAAAAAGGTGAATTATTTCTCATCTGCGGCACTTAGTTCTTGAATCCCGGAGGCAGTGTGAAAGACCGAGTAGCTCTGCGAAGTATGGTTTCTCCGAGGAGTATAGCTCGAGAGTTGTCTGACTTGAGGATTCCCAGTGGTGGAAGATGCTGAGCGACAGGGACTGCTGCATCCAAACACCGGGTCCCGAATATTCGAGGGCACGGTTGGTTCTACTGGTATCTCAATAGCGACTATAGCTAAGGCAAGGTGTGTACCGTGTGTGCTTAGTGTTAACTTTTGACTGAAAGATCTACAGAGGGTACGACACAAGTAAGTCCATGATCATAAAGCGAAATTAAGAGCCTCACCTGTAACACACTGTCTAGCAATCATTATGCCAGACGACGTCGCTGAGGAAAAAGTCAAAGCCCTGCAAGCTCTTGGCGCAGACGTGCAACGCGTTCGACCTGCCAGTATAGTTGACAAAAAGCAGGTTCGTCTATAGTCCTATATCCCACTTGTATTCACTAATGCCGGGCCGACAGTACGTCGTATGTACCACTTCACTTCCCCTGGAACGTACCTTTAGGTACTCAGCTGGAATTGTAGAACATGGCACGGCAAGCCGCCGTGCGCTTTGGACGCACAGATATCGCCAGCAGTATCGAAGACGCGCAAGCAAACCACGAACTACCAACCGGATCCCCATCCGTAGTCGTAACCACCACCTCGACGCACGTACAAGTGGACGACTCAGCTGAAGATCCCCAGGACGAGGAATTGCTCACAAAGCCCAGAGGCTTCTTCGCTGACCAATTCGAAGTGAGCCTGTCTGCCGTTGGCGGGGTGGTGGTGCCCGACGCTGATACGACCATGTAGAACAGAAGCAATTTCGACGCTCATTTTGAGGGGACTGGTCCGGAGCTCTGGCGGCAGACGAACGGGAAGCTCGACGCTTTCGTCTCCGGCGCAGGTGCGTTTGTATTCTCGTCGTTTCGTGTGGTAGTTGCTCACCAATTTGCCTGAAGGTACGGGAGGCACGATTGCAGGCATCGGTCGGTACATCAAATCGATGAATGAAGATGTACGGGTTGTATTAGCAGATCCCGAAGGCAGTGGCCTGTATAACAAGGTGACTCTATTTCGCTGGCCATCTGTGTTAATCGTCGGCTGACTGAACTGCCTCCAGGTAAAATTTGGCGTCATGTACGACCGCAAAGAGGCCGAAGGCACCAAGAGACGACATCAGGTGGACACCGTTGTCGAGGGAATGTAAGACTTCGGTTCTGCCTCCCTAGTTCCTGCAATCCCCACCCTGACTTCACAAACACAGAGGGATCAATCGTATGACGAACAACATCGACCTCGCTCTCCCAATTATCGACGATGCATTCCGGTAAGAGTCTTCCGCCCTCATCGTTATCAGCGATACTCAGTCTTGTCAGGATAACCGACGCGGAAGCGGTATCAATGTCACGATACCTTGTCCAGCACGATGGTCTATTCCTCGGGTCGAGTAGTGCGTGTAACTTGGTAGCGTGTGTAAAGCTCGTCCGACAGCTGGGTTGGAAGGAAGGCCAGACAATAGCGACTGTTCTGTGGGTGTTCACTCCAACCATGCGCTGAATATCGTCCTGACTTTCCGTAAGATGTGATTCCGGAAATCGGCATTACTCAAAGGTCAGTGGTCCATCCGTTACATGCAATTCACGGTCTGACCATCAGATGTCATTATTTCTATAGTTCTGGTGAGCAAGTCTGCTGCAGACCTCGATAGCTTGACTGATAGTTGCACAACAGGAACACCGACTATCTACAGCGCGCGAACATTCCCATTGACCTCAGCATCGTCGAAGATCTCCTCAAGCGACCAGCCTTGGACGGGGTTCCAGTGGCGCAATAATGTACTTAATAAAGCAAGAAAAGCTATGTAGGAGACGATATGCGGCTATGATTTACAAATGCGTAGAAGGTCGAGATGTAGTAGGCCAGGGCGGCGGTAGCGACAACGAAATAAGTATATGGTGAGTGTGTCTGTGCTTGTGAGTTAGCCCGTCCAGGAAGGCGCGGCGGCAAACGAGGGTATAGGCCGGGGTGCGAAACCATTTTGAGTCGGTGGAGTGGATTTCATGGAGAGTGCAGATGGGAGGGGAGAAACCCGGGCTTGGTCTTTAGGGGGCAAGGTAGTCAACAATACTTGTGCAGCGCTAAGCAAGGCCAGTCCATCAGTAAGCAATTCTAACGCCATAGGGGCCATAAGATGAGACATACGCAGGATCCAGAGGAGCGGCGACCGGATGAGGATCTGGTGTGATTTTGAGGAAACCAGCCTGGACCAGGAAGTCCCACACGCGACTCGTTTTGTTCACGTCGATCTTGACGAGGTCGCGCGCCTCGCGACGACGGAGCTTGCCCCCACGCCGCGCGTACTCGCGTACGAGGGTTTCTTTGATGACGAGATATGGTTTTGGTAGGATGCGCAGCTGGGAGCAGAGGGTTTGCTCGGCGGGGGTAAGGAGATGGAGGGATGGGCTGTTGGCGAGGTTGAGGGGGGCGGCTGGATGAGGTGGTGTGAGCTCGGGGTGGCTGGGAGATTGATGATGGGGTCAGGATGTACGCACGTTGTTTTCGGTTGGGTGGGCCAGTGCCGGCGGGACCTTGGCTACCTCCGACCTTAGGTGTTAGATCGCGTTCATGGCTCTTCCTCCCTTCAGATTCTCCTGCAATGAGTCATCAGAGGTATGCTTGAGGTGAGAGAAGATGGGGACACTTACTTCCGCTACCACCAGCGCGTAACTGCGATAGTCGCTCTGAAGAGTAGTAATCACGAGATATATTGGCTTTTGCTTGCACCTATCCCAATGTTGTCAACACGTCTGCTCCCGGTGAGGAGTCAGATAGCTTACTCGTCGGATACTATCCAGCTCGAATTTATCGATGTCAGCTGCGGTGGTCAAGCCCATTCGTCGGTAGTGCTGCAGCTCTTGAATCCTCTTCCTTAGCATAGCTTCGTCTAAACGAGTGGTTTAGCTTCCCTATCAGCGACTATTCGCAAGGAGTCTGGCTCACACAGAATGTCCGCAGCAAAAACCTCATAGTCCTCTGCTGTCTGTAGACGGGCAAATGGGCGCAATCGTTGTACAATATCCTTCTCTTCCTTCGGCCTTTTCTTCTCAGCGGCTTGCATCTACATCAACAAGATGGAAATAAGATGACCGTGCAGTGCTGAAGTATGAGTTCCCACCTTTTTGAATTCTAGGAGACCTCTATCGAACATGATAGCCTTTGCTTCGCGGCGTTTATCGACTCGCTGGTTATACATCTCTAGCAGCGTAAGCTTGAACCCAAGCGAATCTGATGTCTCATAAGGAGGCGGCAGCGACGCATCCTCCGTGCTAGCATTTTCCCCAGCTGCCCCTGAGTCTGTACCCGGGTCTTCGGATTTCACCGGAGGTACCGAGTCACCGTTCGAAGAGTGATGCCCGTTGATGGCACCATTTATGCCGTTCACCGCGGGCTGACTCCCATTTATCGATTTGTCGTCGGATTTACGTTCCTCAGCCAATCGCGCACGGGCCACGACGTCCCCGTCGTTCTCGTCTTCTATTATTTGATCTCCACCCCATTCGTGGCATATGCCGAATTCGAGGTCCTTTACGAGGTCTTCGGCTTCGTTGTCGAGCTCGTGCTCGAATTCGAGACGGCCAGGAAGGAAGGTGGCAACTTCGTGCACGCCAGGAGCGGATGTTGGTGCAGCTTTTGGGGGAGGCGGTGCGGTATTCATGGTGGACATCCTCCGGCGCTTGCGCTCCTGGAACTCGTCTGGGTCGATGTTGAATTCGACATCCATTCGCTGAAATTGACCGCTCAGCTGGGCGGAATCATCAAGAGAGTTGGGATGGCTCACAGGAAGCGGCCACTCGGCAGAGTCGACGTAAACCTCGTTGTAATGCTTCTCGACATCTTCTTTGGTGCGAGTACCAACGTGTTCAGCTATTGCCTGCCAGTTTCCAAGACCCTCAAGGGAGATCCCCTCGAGGAGGAGCAATTCCCTGGGAGTATTAACACCTCAGATACCTCCCCAGCCAAACGATCCCGAACTTACTCGTCAGCTCCCCAGTCAGCCGAGAATATAGGGTATGAGTGAAGTTCCTTAAAAAGTCGAAAAGCCTCTCAGCGAGCACACCGGATCAGATGAGGACAGCCCCCTACAATGACACGGTACGCATGGTTGCGCTTGTGTTTTGCGAACTCCTTTCCACTGCAAAAGCACGCTGGACATATATCGACACCATCACCGGGCTCACATATTGGGTCGGCACATTTTATGCGGATGGAATGGGTCAGGTCGGTGAGGCAGGAATCGCATTGGATTTGCAGGCCAGGTTCGTTAACAGCTGTTGTAGTAGTTACGTAAAAACAGGAGCGTGAGAAAGGCGTTGGTAGATTTTGAGATGGATAAGGCGGTTTTGTGAAACGAGGAGAGGATCAACATACTTTGGATTTCATCCGGCAGGTGCTGGCGCTTGCGATGGGAAACGGTCATCCCAGAAGAAACGAAGTCAAACGAACGAGAAACACTTCAAGCAGCAGCCGAAGGGTGACACGGGATGACACGGAAAGGGATGGTGTATAAAGGTCTCGGAGTAGAGCCACAAGCTAGAGAGCTGGTGAGTAGAGTCAGCTTTGGTAGAAACGAATGATACCGACCTTCCTTCAATACGACAGCGCTGGAGCGCGGGAACGACGTGCTTTCTCACCCGCGACGGAGTCCAAGCGTTCCAGATGCCACTTAGTCGAATAGATTCGGCGAAGATTGCTTTCAAGGGTGTGCCGCCACTGCTCCGATGATGCTATTGTCAATGGATACGGTGAGCTGTGCCCACGAGCGTTGGCGCTGTTACCCAGGACGAGGAGGACGATGTTTGGTCGTTGTTTGGATCCCGCCACCATCACCATAAACAGCATGTTTTGAGGACCCCGGAAGCGACCCGGCGGTAAATTCCTTTCTTTAGAGTTCGACCGTGAGTCGTGAGTCGTGACCCTCCCTGAGTCTTCCTCACTTCATCAATGCGAGTTTTTACTGACACTCCCTACTGTGCAGGCCACGGTCCCACAATTGAAGCACTATCGCGCCTGAGTATCTGGTAGGTCACCGTAGGCCTTTCCCCAGCCGGTCCAGTATGAATGGATTGGGCGAGGAAAGACCTACGCCATTTTCCGAAAACCAAATTCTCAACGTGGACTCAGCAACATTATCGACATTCGCAGACTTGCGGGACCAGATGTTACAGCTCAATGTATATGTCGCAGCTCTCGGGACAATAAAATGGAAGGGCGGAAATGATGTGGAGAAGGAGTAGGCCATACTACCCGCTGCACTAAAGCAAGATTTGCGCTTCGGTATTGTCGCGTGAAGAAAGGTCGGTATGTTTGTTTCCACCTTAGAGAGCTCATATATCTCATTTAATTCAGTAGATCGACTGCGTGACTCTACTCCAAGACGATCCCACTGTCTCTCGTGTCACCCTCCAGCCATTGCTTTCGAGTGCTTTCTGTCCACTCGCCTTCGTTCCGAGCGACCCCCAACGCAAGCGTCAACCCTTTCCAGAGAACTTGTAAGTATGTCAGCCCTCTCCCCGTTTCACAAATCGTACAGTAGGTTGACCAACGGGGGTCAGTTCGTGATTAATGAGATCCCGGTTGAGGCCTTAGTGAGTGTTTTCATGAACTTCGACACTTGCACTCAGCCTCCCGCGTCCCCTCTTATCCTACCTTTAGGCCCGAAATCGCCCTCGCTCAGTAACACATGCGTTCCACACCCGTGGCTACGCTTTGTGGAAATGATGACCTCTGTCTGAAGTACAGCTGCACGCTGTGCCCCAAGCACGCATCACGGAGCTCCCTCTATCCCACTCGCAGCAACAGGATGAGGACCACGATAGCACCTCCAATTCCGAGCCCTCGGCTCCTTCAACGAATCGTTCTTCGTTGAACCCAATCCTAGTGCTGTGATAACAATGACGGGTCCGAGTCAGAAGGGCGGGTATGTGCGCCTTTCACTGGCTCAAGCTCTTTTGACGATGGCCCGGCATAACCCAAGTACGATTGTACGTATCGCTCTGGCATCTGTGATTTCGTATCTTTCGTTCGAAATTCTAGGTTAAAGGTGTAACCGGAAGTGCGCAGAAGATTGCAGACGCTGCTATATTCATCTGGTATCGAACAATAAGGACTGAGCTATGCGAATCTGGCCTACAGTAACAAGACATCGTCCAATAGCGATAGTTGAGACAAATCATGAGGGGGATAGATATGTAAAAGATAAGGGAAGCGCTGAAATACATTCAGGACAAATCTGAAGAAGAAAAAGCGACAAGAACAATGCTATTATCTCCCGGCGGGCGGCTCGATCGGACGCGTTTGACGGTCCAAGAACGAGAAGCCTATTGGTGATTAGTATGTTGGCGACCCTGCGACATTGTGATCCGATAGTGGATACTGTGGTAATTGGTGAGTTTCATGCGGATGAAAGAAAAGCGAGAGTACTAACAGAATGTGCAGGTGACTTGACGTTATAAAGGCGAGGTCTGGCTAGAACGGACACGGTAAACGGTCCTTGAACAGCCGATTGTCGCCTTGTATTCGCCGATGTCGTCTAGTATAGAGATGTGGGGTAGGCAGATGTAGGCGCAAGCCATAGTAGATATGGGTAGTGATGTCTGGTACGTGCGCCTAAGATCGAGATATTATTAGGACAAGAGGCAAACGGGGGTGGAATCACGGTACTCACAAATAATACTTTCGAGATATCCGTCGAGAAAATGCAAAGGAAATCGTTCATGCAGTCTGTGCTTTCTTGAGCTTTCGGAAAGGTTCGAGCTGCGACTTGAGGCGCTTGCGGGTCCAAGGGATGTCGTCGTCATCCACCTCGACCAGTGGAGGCCACAAGGGCAGTCGAAGAGGTGTCAGAACGACTTTTAAGGGCTTCAGCGGACGTATAGGACGCGTCGCATCTGAAGTGGAAGGGAGGGTGTGCGCGGGTGATGTGGTGGGGGGTGTGATGGTTGGCGAGAAGTGGAAGTAGAGTCGAGGTACATCAGTGAAGATGTCCGCCGGGGTGATGGTTTTTCTGGAGTTGGGGGTGGAATCAGATGATGGTGAAGCCGCGTTGTCAAGGAGGGTGTTGACATTGCGGTTAAGGGCGGCAGATGGGGAAGGGGGAGTGTCGGGTTGCTCAAAGAGGTCGGTGAGATCCCAAGAGGTGCAATGGGTGATTGAACTGTGACTGATGTCCGAATGCAGGGAGACAGGCAGATGTCCCTGGTCAAAGGTGCTCTCCGCAGGCGTTCCGAAGACGATACCGTCGCCAGTAAAGGAAGGGGTGTACGAGGAAGGCGGCGAAGGCTCTGGTGAGATGTCGTCAAAAACACCACTAACCGGGATTTTCAGAGCAAGATCGCCGACTGAAGAAAGTGACGCAAGTTTAGCTTCGAGCGCAGCGTTAGAGTTGGCGAGGAGCAAGATTGTATCCTTAAGTTGCGATACTTCACGATAGTTTGCGATCTTATCGTCCTTCATGTACGCTCGGCGCCTGGCTAACGGCCTCTCTTGTAAGATCTCCTTCTCGTACCGAAGGTCCTCCAGTTCGTTGGTCTTGGAAGCGAGGAGGTCCTTAGTCTTTTTCAGTTCGCTCGTCAAGTCATTGATCGCGTTCTGTTTCGCGGAAAGATCCTCGTGAAACATAAGCTGGTCTTGCTCTTGACGGCGGGCAACAGAGTGAAGCGTCTTGTGGAGTCCTGAAATCATGGTGGTGTTGGCGAGGTCCTTGTCGGTCAGGTTCTCGATTGTGATGGCGGTGTTTCTGGCCTCGGTGCGAGCGTCCTCCAGGTCCAGACGGAGCTTTGCACCTGATTCAAGCTTGCTGGTCAAGTCGTCGATAATCTTCTGCTTCGCGGATAAATTATCGTGGAACATAACTTGGTCTTCTTCGTGACGGCGGGCGACGGAAGCGAGAGCTTGGCGGAGGGCCGAAATCGTATTGGTGTTGGCGAGGTCCTTGTCGGACAGGGCCTCAAGCGCGGTACGGATATCATTGGCCTTCGTGTGTGCTTCCTCGAGATCCATTTGGAGTTGCATACGCGACTGGTCGTTTCGGTCGGACAGGGCTGCGATTGTAGAGTCCTTTTCAAGAAGCGTCCGTTTGAAAGCGAGGAGGTCGTTGTTCTGGAGCTGGGTGAGGGCGTTTACTTGAGCTGTCAGTGGGTCCTCCTCCAGTCCGACGTCCCGACGTGCTACCTGCGGCCTGATGAGTTGACTGACGACGGCATGCTGGTGGCTAAGGGACTTGAAGCGAGCACGCGGGTTGGTGGGGGCGATATGACGGTATCTTATGCCGATACCGATCTCAGACGCGAGTTTCCAGAAGATGCGATCCTTCTTCCGCTCGAGAGTCTGTCCCTGCTCGACCGCCTGGTAAGTCGACCAGAGTACGCCGAAAGTGTCCTTGAAGACTTGGCCGCGTCGGCCGCGATGGTCCTTCTCGGCTATGCTCTTCACTTTGATCGCCGCCGATGTCGAGTTGTGCACGCTGCAAGCGAGAGTGATGACAGTGTCGAGATGAAAAGACATTGTAATAAGAAGTTGGTGTTATGTGTGGATGTAGGCGACGGTGGGATGAATGGAAGATGGAGGGCAACAAAATTGTTCGAGGATATTTATACTGTTTGAGTTAGGAGGCTGACACGATCAGTCAACGACGAGTTGGAATGCACACCAGCGCGTAATTAAGGTTTGGGTAACGACGCGTCTAGGTCACGTGCGCCCAAAAATCACGGCTTAAAAAGAATTGAACCGCAAACCCACGCAGGACCAACAACGAGCGTCGAGCGAGGATCGATGAATTTGGTCGAACAGCAGTGCGAAGGCACAGACAGCTGTCAGCGGGTTCATTGGTGCATGAGTGTGTTATATGTGAAGTCACTTCTCATTCAACAATCGTAACCACGCGGAGCTGATCCTTGAAGCGCTGAAGTAGCGAACGTGAACCCACGACCCGAACCTCGATGTTAGCCGGAACCTGCAGCTTCTGCGCAACCTCCGAGTCGCACTTGATGAGGCTGTCTGGCCCTCCCAGCGCGTAGGATGCACCACAAGACTCCCGAATCGATCAATGCGTTCGCGCAAGCCGCAAGTTTGATTCAGAATTTGCATCTTCCTGGAGCCCCCTCGATCATCCGCAGGAAGACCGACCATTAACTGGCGGTCTAGCAGCCCTTTATAGAGTAAGTGGTGCCAACACTGTATGTACCGCGCACCACCAGTAGAGCCCGTAGATACCCGGTTACAAATAGTACAGATGGAGGAGTGACATTCAAGGGCCTGCGATGCGAAACCTATGGCGTAGACGCAGTACCATGCATTAATTTATGGCATGCGCGTATGTCCTGGAATCATCTTGTGGACTGCGAAAAGCATCAGAGACGAGCACGCATGGTAGGTGGCAGCAGACACTGGCCCGGAGGAGGAACATGGTTGGTGGTGTCGGGGGTCTTCATTGCCTCATCCCAGTCCCTTCTCCCGACTTTGACTTTGGACCTTGACCGGCTGTTGACCCGTTTGACCTATAGCTCTTCTGGATATTCTGCCACCACGGCCTCGAATATCTGTCCACACGAGTCGTTTGCAGTTCGGAATCAGGCTCAAATCTAGCCCAACCACTTCCACGAGGCCAAAACTCACCTTTAAGCTGTGAAATCTAGCGAAACGCTCTTGACGCTTACTAGCAGCGCACTCGAACAAAATTGCCTCCGTATTGGGGAATACGTGCTTTCTGAGGATATTGGACTAGACAGGCGACACCCTCCGCGTAATTTAACATCATGGAAGACGCTGCAACTTCATCCGGAGGAAGGTCAATTGACATCGAACTTGGTGGTCAAGAAGTGATCACCATAGACCTGGATAACCTCGATCCAAACCCTGAAGACGTTCTCGACTTGCTCAAGGAGGGCCAGTGCAGGGTCTCGGTCTGGACACGACTAGCCGGGGAGTATTGGAGGAGAGGATACCTGGCTGCTGCCGAACGAATAGCTCAAGCTGCGATCGAATGTACGTGGCACGTTTGTGCTTTACGGATAGTTATTGAGGTGCTTTAAAGCTTTACAGGCAAACGGAGCGACTGCTTCATCTCCTCCGATTTACGCTCTATTGGCTAACATACAAATAGCACTCGCACAAAAGGCGCCGAAAGTCGTGCTCGGTGATGCTCGTGAGCCGCTAAATTGCTACGGTTAACTGGTGCTGATTCTGCGCCAGGGGAGGACAAGCTGGCCGGAGAGCGTACGAAAGAGGAATACTATAAGGAAGCCGCGCAGTACCTCAACTCTGGGGAGAGGGCCGCTGCAGAAGGCGGAGAGGGCGTTGGTGGAACTCTGGCTTTCCTCACTCGAGGTGAGGTTTCACGTCCTGCAAGAAGCCCACGCTGACTCCTGTCCGATAGGGATACAGCAACTTGCCACACGATCCATGGATGATGCGCTGCGTTCTTTCGAGGGTGTGCTTGCCGTAAAACCAACAAATCTAGTTGCTCTTCTGGGCAAGGTACATCCCACTTCACAAATTGTCTATATGCCCTAAACTCCCTTCCGCTCTCAGGCCCGTATACTGTACGCAAGGCGAAGCTATCCTCAAGCTTTGAAATTATTCCAGAACGTACTTCAGCTAAACCCTTCGTGTCTTCCGGACCCCCGCATAGGCATCGGCTTGTGTCTGTGGGCGATGGATCACAAGGCGAAGGCAAAAGCTGCGTGGCAACGAAGTCTGGAAGTCGTAAGTACCCAATTAACGAACTCACAGGACACCCTGAACTCTTGCTTTGCAGAATCCGTCTCAATGGCCTGCACAATTATTGCTGGGCTTAGAATCCATAAACGCGAGTAAGGCTGAAAATCAGCCTGAAGCAATCAGAGCGCAGTCCTTCCTTGCTGGCACGAAGTTTATCGAAAAGGCCTTCAACGCAAATCAGAAAAGCGCCGCGGCCGCCAATGCACTTTGTGAGCTGTTCCTGCGGAAAGGAAGCTACAAACGAGTTTGTCACCATATCGCGCTCGCCCTGAGCTACACTCATCACACTACCTTAGGCACTGAAACTAGCGGAACGAACTATCCAATTCGCGGACACACTTACACTCCTTACAGAAGGGTACCTTCGTGCCGCCCGAGTCCTACATGCCGAGGGATCTCTCGCGCAGGCTACAAAATATTACACGCTCGCAACGGAAGGACAACCGAAGCATGTCATGGGCGCGATCGGTCTTGCACAGATGCAGATGCAAAACGGTATGACACCTATCTCCCAACAACAAACGTTGCTGACCGCGCTTTGCGAGCGCAGACGAGATGGCCGCGGCGATTCATACTCTCGACACGCTCATCCAGCCACCCAATCCTCAACGTTCAGTCGAGGCAACTGTCATGCTCGCCTCGCTCCGCGCACACCCACGACCGGGTGTCTCAAGCTCAGATGTTACGCAGGAGAAGGCGAAAGCCAGGGAGCTCTTTGACCGCGCGAGCAAGACTCTTGAGCTCGAGGACACCCGCGCTACGAACGGCCACACGGGGCGTGCAGTGGCGCATCATATCAACGAAGACATGGACATGCATGCCGAGATCGCGCGGCTCTGGCAAGATGAGAGTCTCGAGAGGACGAGCCGCGCGCTGAAAGAGGCGCTGCGGATAAGCGAGGCGAGCGAGCGCGTGGATCCGCGGTTGTTGAACAATCTTGGGGCGCTGCAGCATATGGAGGGGAATTTGGAGCAGGCACGGGTGATGTATGAGGGTGCGCTGACGAAGGCGGCGGGTCTTGGGTCCGAGGTTGGGGAAGGCATGTCGACTTCGATCTTGTACAACCTTGCGAGGGTGTATGAGGATAGCGGGGACACGGTGATGGCGAAGGAAGCGTACGACAAGCTAGTAGCCAGACATCCGGAGTATGTCGACGGTAAGGTGTTTTATGTTCGTTAAGATGCATAGCTGATGTATTGCACCAGCCAAAATCCGCCAAGCACAGATGCTCGCCAACCTCAATCAATCAAACGAGGCCCACGAGCTGCTCAAACAAGCGCTCGCATCTCAGAACAGCAACCTCAATCTCCGCGCCTTCTACACGTACTTCCTCATTCAAAGCAACCTGCCCAAGCCCGCCAAAGACTTCGTCTTCGCCACCCTCAAAGACCACGACAAATATGACGTATACTCGCTCTGTGCCGCGGGGTGGATCATGTACCATCAGAGTCGCGAGAGCCGCGACTCGAGCTCGAAGGGCATGGAAGAGCGAAAACGCGGGTTCCAGCGATCGGCGGAGTTTTATGACAAGGCACTGCAGCTGGACCCGCTGTGCGCTGTGGCTGCACAGGGGCTGGCTATCGTCACTGCAGAAGATGCGCTTGGGACGCTTAGCGGTAGTGTTCCCCCGAGTTCCGCTGCGGACGAGGCGCAGAGGCGACTGAAGAATGCGCGTGATGCGCTTGATGTCTTTGCAAAGATCCGGGAATCCCTCAGCGATGGGAGCGTATACGTCAATATGGGCCACTGCTATTATGCTCGCGACGAATTTGACCGAGCCATAGAAAGCGTGAGTGTTGGTGTTTTTCTCCACGATGATCGCTTTCTAACTCAACCCTTACCCTCTTGGGGTTGCTAGTATGAGACAGCATCCCTCCGGTTTTACGATGGCCACAACGTCTCTGTGCTCCTTTGTCTGTGTCGTTCGTGGTACGCCAAGGCTAACAAGGAGCAATCGTTCGCTGGCATGCGTACTTCGCTTAAATACGCAGAAATGGTCAGTGCCGACGTGTCCCTCCGTACCCCACTCTTCATTTATCCTGACATTTCTACAGGCGCTGCATATACAGCCGAATGACAAGGCTGTTATGTACAATATTGCCATGATCCAGCAGAAAGCTGCTGAGCTACTATTTGGAATCAACCCGACGAAGCGTTCCCTGAAGGACCTTGAGTGGGCAATATCGCAGGCAGGCCACGCACAGCGGTGAGTCCCCCCCCGATGACGTGAGGTTGTGGTATTTATTATGCGTGGCAGGCTGTTTGGATCACTGGCAGCAGACCAATCGCCACTTGTTCCTTATAGTCGTGAAATTGCTGACCAGCGGAGGAAGTATGGAGAGAGCATGCTACGGCGTGGTGATGAGCACCTTGCCACTCAGAAGCAGGTCGAAGCGGAGGCGCAGGCCAAGCTCGATGCTGCAAGACGGAAGAGGCAGGAGGAGAAGGAGCGCCTGCAAGCGCTGGAGGTTCGTACACATATCGTTCGTCGCTTGGCCCAAAGTTGACCCACGGTTGTGTAGCACGAGAGGATGGAGGAGCTACGGAAGCAAGCTGAGAAGCTGGCTGAAGAGAGACGCATAGCGAGGGAGCAGGCTCTTGAGTGGACGAGGGAAGTCCAGATGGAGAGCGATGAAGAGCGTGAGCGCAAGTCCAAGAGGGCTCCTAAGAAGGTCAAAGTCGAAGGGGAGAGCGGTGACGAGGGAGCCGAGCCTAAGAAGAAGCGACGGGGCAAACTCAAAAAAGCTAACGACCAGGCGGATGAGAATGGTCAGCTATTTAGCGACGAGGAGGCTGATAGTAAACCGGCCAAGAAGGTAAGCGCCTAGAAATATCTCTTTCCCGTTGGAGGTACTTACGTGCCTCAAGCGAGGGGTCAAGAAGCGGGTTGTCAGAGATGACGACGACCAAGAAGCAGCTGGTGGTCCACGGAAGAAACATTTGTAAGTAGCCCTGGCAGATTTCATACCTTCAGTTTCTCACTTTTTTACCCTGCCCTCGCAGCAAGAGCAAAGAAATCTTGTCCGACACCGATGATGAGGAGATGTCATGATCACGATATCCTCCATACATTTTTGTCTATAGACCATGTTGCTATCGATATTGCTGTCTTGTATCCGTACTAAGGTTGCTTCATCAACTGTCCCCGTAATGCTCAAGTTTCTTTGCCCCTTTACGGGCCTTCACCTTGAATGCAAACGAGCCAATACCCATTGACAGGCAGGGGTTTCGAGTTTTATGACTATGACTACCAAGGCGGCTACCCACTGTGGATCATTCGTTGCGCTTCAAGCTTAACATTCTGTGTGTTGCACACTTCACTGCAACATCATTGCAAGTGTGCTGGGCTACGGCGTACTACCTTTAATATATGAAAATAGCTTTCCAGGGCTTCTTCAACCAAGCGCTTGCCCCGCCCCCAACAAGTGACGGCCACTCGCCAGCCCTGGATCACCAAAATCAAAAATGAACCCTGACTAATTTCTGCCAGCAAGATTGGGTCCTTATCCTTCCTAACCCTCCAAGTCGCGAACAGACTCAGGGCCTAAGGCCTCTAGTCTCGATCCCAGTCATGTCGTGGGGCCATTCATGGCATGCATTACTTATCGGTTAGGGTAGCACCTTAGGCCTTAGGGTCGAGCAAAGCTAGCAAGTTTTGTGCAGATCGCGAACCTTGTCTACAGTGAGTTCCCGGAGTCCCTAGTCCCCTGTTACTACTCCGAAGTCCTTCGGTTCCCAAAAATCGTACTTCTTTGAAGTCCGGACAAATGCCGTGAGATTACGGCAAGCGTCCCCCAAGCACTCCGAGCAGGTTTTCCACAC
>MU266567.1:0-41581 GCA_021014945.1 Leucogyrophana mollusca | reverse complement strand
TTGCGACAGTTGTATATCCAGTCATCCGATTGTTCAAATTATGTAGGTTTTACAGAATTCGATCATAATGTGTCAGATTCCCTATGGGGGTTTTTCCTGATGCCGAAAATCCATCACGACTTAGACGCCTCTCTCGTCCATACTACTCGCTGTACCCGGCCTTGCAAAACACATCTCCTGTTCCCCTGCGCCCAGTGAAGTTCCTAAATGGCTCGCAAACCCGCTGTGTATTGCATCAGCCTTGGTGTGGTGTCGGAAGCTGATGATTAGGTGTGGGGCGAGCATGAATGGGACGGTGACGTTGAAGCATGAGGCCAACCATAGGCACGAAGCCTGAATATCATTGGATTTCGACACGCGGGATCCCATGGGGGTTATGGGGCTACTCACCGGAATCGTTGAAAGGAGTCCTATGATCTCAATGAGCGTGAACGCAAGGTTCCTATTCAGAGTTCGTTAGCGGACGTGAATCATTTGTCAACATCCTCGGACTGACTCACAAGAGAAAATACACGGTGCTGTCTCGGGCTAGCATCCGTAGGTAGACATTGGGCTGCCACCCGCCCAGTACTCGGTTATCCACAACGTTTTTCACGAGTCGACCGACCGCGAGTACAACAAGGAGCACGTCGAAGCAGATCCGGGGGATAGTTAGATGGACGAACAGAAGAGTCTGGGCTCTGGACGACGACGAGACTTGGGCACAGTAGTTCGTCCCCAGCAAGTCGAATGCTGTTACGACTTGGAAGAGGCAGGCGTGATTCGATCGATAAACAGTGATAAATGATGCGCGAACGACTTACCCGACTTGCCATTGAAGAGTTTCGCGATAATCACAATCATGCTGACTACGGTGGGTACGAAAAACACCAGGAGCACGCCCAAGATGATCTTGGATTGGTTATACATAGCAAAAATGCGCAGGACCATGATCGCTGGACGGATGCCCAGTTAGCTATAGTCTGACATATGAGTACCTGGAGAACTGTAGTGCAACTCGCCGGCTGACGCCCAGATAATGACGTAGAACCCCAGGTTACCGAACATATAGAATCCGGTACCTGGTGCGAATGAGAACATTTCTCAGCCCTCATTTCGAGGGGTTAAGGACGAAACATACACCTATATCAACGCCTGGTGTGTCGGAGCGAGTGGACCACAGCATGGATATAGAAGACACACATCTTCAAAAACAGTGTGAGCATTGCTTCTTAGAGAGGGTAGAAGGACAGGGCAACGACTGACTGGCACAGACCCACGAATAAAACTTCCCCCTGAAGAGCCGTCAATCAGCTGGACTCATCCCTTGTATGCGGGATGCAACCTACACAGGGCCACAACGCTAAATTGCGCGGCGAGCCAGTCAGCGGTAAACCCAGCTCAAGAGGACCTCACGAACATGCCGACGAAGAGGCCAAGATAGCGAACCTATCGTTCTGTCAACGTTGCGAAGCGCCGAAGGACGCAGAGGCACGGATACGAACCACATAATACAGGAATGACATGGGAGACATCGACCTTTGCTATCAAGTTGTTCAAGATAAGACACGCGGATCGAGCAGGAGTGCATGACCGACCCAGACATATTCGTCCTGTTAGGAGATTCAACAATGTGAGCAACGGTAAGCTGTTGGTTACACGGCCTTACCTCTTGCCCGATCGTCAGGACTGAAGGACATGGAGTGAGTTGAGTGTGACAGAGCTCGATGGGGAATAACTAACGATAATCATATACAAGAAGCGTAGTAACAGCCACTATATACAGAGATTAGATCTGTGGATGATGTAGGGCAGCAGAAGACTCACCACTGAAGCAATTGTTGTAGTGGATGGACCGTACCGCGGACTCGGTGGTCGCCATTTAGGATTGGTGTGTGGGTGCTCAAAAGGAAATGAGAGGTGGAGGTGCAGCTATCTGCAAGACGACCATCAATCACTTTTCAACCTCATCGAGGCGCTGTGTTGCGGGGGCTAGAAGTAGGCGTGTGACATTGTATAAAGTACGGTGCCAGGGTGCACCGGTTCACTGCATAGTAAACTCATCCTTCATAGCCACACATCAATGGAACTGCTTGCACGTTTGTTGATTCGCTGGTAGCGGTTTGCACGGCAGACTTTGAAATTCTGAAAGACCGGAGCTTGGGCGTCTGGACAACGGAAATGGGCAAGCAATATCCCTTGGGCTCCCTTCTTGAGTTTCCCAGTGTGCGGGACGACTTTCAAAGCTTTCATACAACGGCGCCCCTATTAACTCGCATCAATCAACGCTCGATGGCCGACGTGTCGCGTTTAGTTAGACTAGACATCAGATTTGTGTGAAGCAGGACCGATGGCTGTGATAGCCATAGCCCTCGCGTTTACTCAGACCGGACATCATATTGATGTCAAGCAGGTAGATGGCTACGATCGCAAATGATCTCCCATCGCTGTGTCAGCACGAAGCCTTTCGGGAGAACTCTACAGCTGAGTAAAAGACTCACTGGGCGAAGCCGTGGCGATTCATTCATTGCCGCGTCCTCTGGTACTGACCTTTTGAATGGCGGAGAATAGCACGAAACAATGTTTGGGCTCCTTGCTGCAGTGAAGCTCAAAAGCGAATAACCAGAGAAAATGTGACGTCGTGAGAACCTCCTCGAAGCGGGAGCTTGAAGCGCTGCCAAGGGTCACTGGTTTAAGCGAAGTATGAACAACGCACACGCACCTCGTCGTGCCGGATCGTCCCCGCGCCTTGCTCCGAGCAGATGAAGGACGTACAGTTACATGGAAGAGGTAACACCGGGATTTGTTGAAGGGATTCATGCCTAAGACACAGGTCGGGGTGGATGGAGTAGGGCTTGGGTGGAGGGACAAGTTGAAGAGAGAGAGAGAGAGAATTTCTCTATTTATGTACCGCAACAAGTAACTAAAACTACTAAGACGCGGTGCCTACTGGGGCTGTATGTATGTACCGTATACTATGTTACTTCGGGAATAATATGTAGAGTAGCTTGACTGTAAGCATATTAAGTGAGACTCTTCGCGACTATAGGGGACAAGTTGAAGAAGGAGTAACAAGAATTATCACGACGGCATGTGTGAATTCTGTCGTGAGTGCGACTTAGGGTTAGGGTTGTACGCAGGAAGAGTACACAGCCCTTGTAGGCAGCAAGAGGTCTCACGAGGGCAGCAGGGCTTCAGATGGAAGTGGTGCGTGGTTTCAGTATGGGAGTGGTGGTGTGGGGCTTTGAAAACGCTGTGGTGGCTGTTCCGATCCTGTGTAAACGCCCAAGACTGCAGGGCACTGCCACGACTTGAGATGCTCTCAGCTGTAGGTTGACTGTTGCCTCGAATTCGAATTCGTCTGCAGTTGGTTCGCGATCGATTTGACTGCCACTGCCATTATTCTTCTAGTAGCGCAGGTGGGTTTTAGGTTTTGTATCGGGTGAAAAGTGTAAACTTGAGCTTGCCCTGCCTCTAGTTTGAATTCGAAGGAGGGTGTGAAGTGAGGCTCACCTATGTAATCCCAGCTTACACACCTCGTCTACCCAGGATGGGCTCCTCGTATCACAAGGTAAGTACGCCCACCAGTATAACTCATCCTGCTCCTCGAATGTAGAGCGGTCGTCAGAGTCGCGAACGCTCTTGGCGAAATTGGCCTCGCCAACCTCGACCGCATGACTCGACTCGAACGCTGATCGCCATTATGTCGATAGATTCTTCCCTTTGTCTTGTGCCTAAGAGCTCTCTTATCAACGTGTGTCCCTCTCTTCAGTTTCCCCGCCGACTTTCCATTGGAGCTCGTAAGTCCATCCCGATCAACACATCGAAGTACCCAAGTCTAAACACCACAACCAAGAAAGGTTCGAAACCACCCCGAATGCAACTCTACCCTCATCCTCCGCTCCAAAATTATCTCCACCGCCCTCCCACATGCCCAGCCCCAACACCTCCCCGGCCTCCACCCGCACTCCAACGTCCATCGGAAACTCCTCCCACGTCCCCACGACGGCCGAGGAGGGATGCGGCGTTTTGCCAGCATTGTATGCTCTATGCGTACAGTGAGGGAAAGTTTTCTGGATTGTCAACAGGAAGCAGTATTTTCAACGCTAACTACGTTACATAGTAACTCAGGTGCCTAATGAAGTAAGTACCTCATTAACGCAACAAAAAAAGCACATAAACAAAGGAAACCGGACTTACACGCTCGTGCTCACGCTGATCGCGGAGAAAGAGACGCTATCGCACCACCATCCCGCCGTATCCCATCTTGCATTCCGCCGTATATACCCCTTCCTCCCTTTCCCCAACAACTCTAAGCATCGAAGCCATCCTCCTTCCAAACATCTCCACAGACCCCACTTCCGGCCTCTACCGCACTGCTCTCGCCCTCCTCAACACGCTTCCGATGTACATCATCTGGCTTGCGCGCCTGAGCGATTGGCTGGGGTGGAGAGTCGAGGACGAGACGTTGAGGATTGCGCGTACGAGGAGTTGGGCTTCAGTTAGTATATCCACATTTGTGTTCTATCTGGTTGATCTGGTCACTTTTCCTTAGTCCTTCCTTCCCCGGTCCTCCTCGTCCTCCCTTCCCGGTTCCCCTCGTCGTTCGCCTCCCGCAGTTCGTACGTCGGCTGCGTGGAGAAGTTCCTAACCCCAGGGCTCGAGTACATTGCGTGCACGCATCCTCTTATTCGCTTGCTGTTCCACATCTCATGAATATTTGTAGCAAAGTTTTCAGAGTGGTTATCTTCGCAGGATTGTCAATTATTTTCGACCCCATCTCCCCCTCACACCTGCACCGCGTCCACATTTCTCCGCGGGGTTTACTCATCCAGACTCGCGTCCGTGTTGTGGATCGTCGGAGTCACGTATGGGTCATGGATATTCAGACGTACAAACCATACAGATCAAGTCCTCTGCTGATTGACGTTTGTGATTCATCGGGTGATGGTCAACGTTCGATTGATGTTAACACGATACCCTTATTGCTGCCAGTGTCATCAGTCGTGGTATATCGTTGGTGAGCGTCTAGGAATTACTCATCTACTCCACATACATGGTCCAGCGGTGCCGACTATTAACCGACCGAGCTACGCTGAAGCATATGCTCTGCCCACCGCCGAGGTTGCAGCGGGCTCAGAAAGTGGAACGCTATAAGTAATTCATCGCTGGAATATTGCTCACGTACTCCCAATCAGGCCGTGAAGGACCTCTGACCCGACAACTAAGACCAGCCGCATCACGTTCTTTAGTGTCCCCATGGATCACCAAGGCGGTCGATGCTTCTTGGCGCATTTCATGCTACCACCACGCGATAATTCGTCTGAGGGGTTGTTGCCGATACACCTTGAGACACAGATATAGATAGCGTCAAGGAAATGCCAGCTGACCAGGACGAGTGTTCATGAATAAATACATGGGGACTAAACTATGCTCGACCACAACTCCACCCTGCCTTCTGTCCGGTACTTAAATATGTGCGGTAAGTAAACACCAATACAATAAACCCGAAAATCCATTGCGAATTAGACCCCTCTCTCATCCATACTACTCGTCGGAGCCGGCCTCGCAAAACACATTTCCTGTTCCCCTTCACCCAGCGATGTTCCTAATTGGCTCGCAAACCCGCTGTGTATCGCATCAGCCTTGGTATGGTACCGGAAGCTGATGATTAGGTGTGGGGCGAGCATGTACGGAATGGTGCTGATGATGGATGCACCCACATACTGGTACCAAGTCTGAATATCATCAGGTTTTGTCGCGCGAGAAGGCTGTGAATTACTCACTAGAAATGTTGTAAAAGGTACTACGAACCCGATAATCGTCACCCCAAGGTTCCTATTCCGAGCTCGTTAGTGGACATAAATCATTCGTCAACGTCCTCGGACCGACTCACAAGAGAAAATACATGATGCTGTCTTTGGCTAACATCCGTAGGTAGACATTGGGCTGCCACTTGCCCGGCACTCGGTTATCCACAGCGTCCTTCACGAGGCGACCGACCGCAAGTACAACGAGGAGCATGTCAAGGCATATCCGGGGAATAAATAGATAGACCATCTCAAGAGACTGGGACCTAGACAAAGGCGAGACGTCTGCACAGTAGTTCGTTCCCAGCAAGTCGAATATTATCACGCCTGGAAAGAGGCAGGCATGATTAGATCGATAAACAGTGATAAATGATACGCGGCCGACTCACCCGACTTGGCCATGCTGATATTGAGAAGTTTCGCGATAATAACAATCGTGGCAACTATGGTGGGTACGAAAAACAACAGGAGCACGCCCAGAATGATCTTGGATTGGTTATACATAGCGAAAACGCGCAGAACCATGATCGCTAAACGGATGTCCAGTTAGCTCATAGTTCGACGTACGAGTACCCGGAGGGCCGTAGCGGGACTTGCCGGCTGATGCCCAGAGAATCACATAGAACCCCAAGCTACCAAGTATATTGAATCCGGTACCTGGTGGAAGTGGGCAGTCCTCAGCCTTAAATTCGAGCAGTGAAGGACGAAACGTACACCTATATCAAAGCCTCGTGTCAAAGCGAGTCGAGCATAGCATGAATACAGAAGACACACATCTTCAAAAACAGTGTGAGAATTGCTTCGCGGAGAGTGGAGAAAAATAGGGAAACGACTGACTGATAAAGACCCACGAATAAAATTTCCCCCTGAACCGTCAATTAGCTGGACTCAGACTTTGTATGCCGTATGCAACCTACATAGAGCCCCATCGCTGGATTGCGCGCCAAGTCAGTCAGCAGTAAACACAGTTCAAGAGGACCTGACGAACATGCCGACGAAGAGGCCCAGATAGCGAACCTATCGCTCCGTCAGAAATGCAAAGGGCCGCAAGACGCAGAGGCACGGGTACGAACCACATAATATAGGAACGACATGAGAGACATTGGCCTTTGCTATCAAGTCGTTCAGAACCGGACACGTAGATCGAGAAGCATTGGATGACCAACCCAGACATATTCGACCTACCAGTTGATCCGATAATGTGAGCAAAATTGAGCTGCTAGTCACACGAGCGTTACCTCTTCCCCGATCGCCAAGACTGAAGGACATGGAGAGAGCTGAGTTTGACACAGCTCAACCAATGGGGAACCACTGACGATAATCATATACAAGAACCGTAGTGATGACCACTATATGCGGAGATTCGATCAGTGGAAGATGTAGGGCAGCAGACCACTCACTACTGAAGTAATTATCATAGTATATGGACTGTACTGCGGACTCGATGGCCGTCGCCATTTGGGATTAGTGTGCGGGTGGTCAAAATGGAGTGAGGGGTGAAGGTGCAGCCATCTGCGAGACCACCATAGATCTCCTTTTCAACCTCATCGAGGTGCTGTGTTGTGATAACTGCGGGTGGGCGTGTAGCATAAAGTATAATGTCAGGGTGGACTGACTTACTGCATATAGTAAACTCCGTGTTCATACCCACACATCTGCATCAGTCCCTGTATAATCTTGGAATTGTTCGCAGATCGTTTCAAGTTGGCTCGTGAGTTGCTGGTTCAAGTTGTAAGTAGTAGTGGTGTGCGCGACGGACTTTGAAATCTTGGAAGATGCAGAAAACTGTTTGCGACAAACATAAGCGTCGACTGGAGCCTGAGCGTCTGCCATCTGGACTACGGAATGAGCAAGTAATATCCCTTGAACTCCCCTCTTGGATAAATCTCTTGAGTTCCCTCCCGCTGGGACCCGAGCGAGCGACAAGCATCCAGTATGCAGAACATGTGAGTTTTCCTAATACACGGTCGACTTGCGAAATTTCATACAAAGGTGCCTTTGTCAACTCGCATCAATTAATGCTCGATGGCTGATGTGTCGTGTTTACTTAGACCCAGGCATCAGATTCGCGTCAAGCAGGGCTTGCGGCTGCGATCGCAAACGATCTCCCATTGCTGCGTCAGCACGAAGCCTTTCGGGAGAACTCTGCACCTGAGCAAAAGAGTCCTCGGGCGAAGCCGCGGCGATCCATTCATTGCTGCGTTCCTCTTGCGAAGATCTTCAACCAGTCGATCAGTGCTGATCAATCACCGTGGCGCTTCACACACTTACGTCATGACCACTCGCGCCAACGCGCCCAAGACGGTACCACTAAACGACCCATAGTAAGCATTCCTCCCCGCTCCCTCTTTGCCTCGCCACCTCACTTCCCGAAGGATGTGGGACTAGGACGTCGGCTGTGGGAGTATGACGCGAAAGTTGCTTTGCGCAGAATTGTAGCCGGCTATGGCGCAGGCCCGAAGCAATCCTACATGGGCTGAAACACGTAAGCACATCGCTGTGAGGTGGAGCTCGATTGCTGATCTGGTGTTGTCTGCGTGCATATCTGTCGACGAGAGTCAGAGATATCAAGCAGCGCGACGGAAGTACAAACACGACATCTGTAACACGATCGACCAAACCCGTACATGGTGCAAATCTAACTTTGATTATCACCACGTTTCAGAGACTGTGGGTACGTTGACACAATGACCGGGGCTGAGGTGGACTTTTGGCTAAATTTGTGGGGCGTAGGTTGGTTCTGGGGACTGACTAGTTCAAGAAAGAAGCCCTGTGACCCATTGGTACTACGGCAATAAATAAGTAGCCAGTAATGGTGACAGGCATAGAGCGTTAGAACGGGGGGCCTGATGGTTTCGAAACATGTACCAGTGTTCAGATCTTCAGACCCTTGACGGCGAGAACGAACACCGCGAACTGAACCCACTTTTTCTATATCGGCATCGCGCGCGCAGATAGCCGTTATGGTGCTGAACGTGAAGAGCGGCGACATTATCTCCAGGCTCCGGTCGTCGGAGTCGGGTGCCAGTGGTGGGCATGGGGCGGTTTGGGTGCTGACACGCGGCCAGCAAGCCGAACGGCACGAGAAGTGCGAAGGGTTGGTGACATCGTGTGTGTAGGGGGGTGTCCGGGTCACTCGTCAGGGCACATCCCCAGATACATGAGGGGCTAGGTTGTGGCAGATGCGGACAGTGCGAATCCGAGCCCAGGGCGATGCAAGCCAGGCGCGTGCCCAGAAAGAACTAGAGCAGGTGGGGGGCACTCAACAGCGGAAGGGCCATTCGTATCCTGTTAGGATCGTCCAGCTTAGTTGTCGGAAATTCGGGGGAAAACAGCCACCATGAGGTAGAAACCGCTGAGGGCGTGCCCCGAGTCATATCTGACGTCGAACAAGGCAGGACTGCCGTCAGACGCTCTTATGTTGGGCGAAGCGCTGAAATACGATCCAGTTAGAGGAGCGCAGAGGTCTGATGAGTGCCTGGAGGGGGCAGTTGTGAAGCGTGAGTATACAAACTAATAACGCATGCCCGACCCAACGACTTCGGGGGGCTCCGAAGGACGTCTAACGCGGGGTGGCGAGATGGGCCGGACGCGACGGGAGTGACGCACGGTGGTTACGCAAAGGCCCAACCAAGCCATCCCCGAATATATCCCGCTCCACGTCTTCGAGACCACACCTCAGCTTTTTCGAAAGTAACCAACTCGACGTCTTCGAACCAATCGACGGAACCCGGGGAGTCAATCCCCGCGCCTCCCGGTACTCTCCCAACTCCCCATGCCTGACAGGGCTACAAGTGCTGCAAGTCTGCCGAAGATACAGGTGCTCGAAGGAGCGGAATGCCTGGAGGCGCTTGAGGCTTTTCGTGAAAGGAGATTCTCCAGGTTCAGCGCCGGACGGTGGTGCTTGTGAGGGGGGAGGCGTCTCCACCGATGAGGTGACGTTCGCATTGACGGGATCGAACAAGCTTGGTGGGGTGCGTCCTTGGACTGCTCCGCACTCCAAGTACAATGAGATCCTCAAGATGATTCAAGCTGATCGAGGAAAGAGAAAAGCGAAGGTGGCGCAGTTCCCATTGGTCACGGAACAACCCAGACGGGCCCAGATACTGGGAGAGAAGTGTAAAATACCACCGGCCCCGCGCCCTCGTGCTTATACACTTCGACGACGTAGCTAGATGCAACGGTAGCATAATCCCAGTCGTAATTGGAACGGTTCTTCAACGAGTCGAACGGTGTTGCTAGGTAGTGGATTCGATGAAAAGAATAACATGGGTGTTATCGCTAGATGCAAACGCAAAGGCTTTGGAGCCAGCGGACGTGGATTTTTCTCACTATTGCATCATGAAAAGTGACGGGAGCACGACGCACGAGAGCCTGACGCTGTGCACCTTGGGTGTGACATCAAAGCTTGGCAAGACGGGCGGCAGTGAGGACAACGTCGGGACCCGGGTCAAGGTCCGCCACGTGACGGGAATTCACGCGCCCAAGTCGTTGGAGGTCGTTGTCGCGATTTCATACGTGACAACCACCACTTTCCCTCCACGCCGATCTGTCGTCGTCTTTTAAATCCTTTCGGAAGAATCTGCTTCCAGGTTACACCCGATTGAGGAAAAGAACAGGAGCTTACATGCCGGACCCATACTCCAGATCTATGTATGCGCAATTTTCTGGATGTCTTCCAGTGTCAACAGTTCGCGGATCTTGACTCTGAGGCATTTATATCTCATTCTCGACAGTTCGTCCAGCTCCTGATTATTGTATGCCGGGGGCGGTAAAAAGCTGTCAAAGGCCGGCCTCCTCGAGCTCACACGCTGTTTGTGGGTAGAAATGCACTATCTATCTCGCACGTGGTTTTCAAGCATGCGTATGTGGTGTCTTCGACCAACGTCTTTGCTTTCGACCTCCGGTGGTGACATGATCTCCGAGCTCCACGCTGAGTGCTCTGATGGGGTTTTATTCACCGAAACTCGTTGCCTAAACCGAGGTGCAGAGGGCCCCCTGAAGGGTCCAGAGGAAAAATACAAACCTGCTTGCGTACTTTCGCGCCGTCCACTGCTCTGCGTTGGTGATGACATGCATTGAGGGCACTGTTATTTCGGTAATAGGAGCGTTCTCGTCGGCTATCAGTGGCCGATTTTCGCTGCTGACCTAGCTTGAACTCAAGACTTCACCACCGCACCTTTATCGGCTGCACCATCGAAAGACGCAAGGGAGGACTGCATCAGCGTCAAGAAAATACCGACTGGCCAGGACGAGTGTTCGCAAATACATAAAATATGTGGGAATTGAACTTGCTCGGCCTGCCTTCTGTTCAAAAGGGGTTGGTACCCAGTACTTAAATATATACGGTACATAAGCATACCCTAATGCAATAAAATCAAAAATCCATCGCGACTTAGACACCTCTCCCATCCATACTACTCGTCAGAGCTGGCGTCACAAAACATATGTCCTGTTCCCCTGCACCCAGTGATGTTCCCAAATGGCTCGCAAACCCGCTGTGTATCGCATCAGCCTTGGCGTGGTACCGGAAGCTGATGATTAGGTGTGGGGCGAGCATGAACGGGACGGTGTCGGTAATGCATGCGGCCACCCATTGGTACGGAGCCTGAATATCATCAAATTTTGTCACGCGGGAATCTATGACGGTTGTGGTGTTGCTCACTGGAAATGTTGTAAGAGGTTCTATGATCTCGATGAGCGTGAACGCGAGGTTCCTATTCAGAGCTCGTTAGCGGACATGAATCATTTGTCAAAGTTCTCGGGCTGACTCACAAGAGAAAATACATGGTGCTGTCTCGGGCTAGTATCCGTAGGTACACATTAGGCTGCCACTTGCCTAGTACTCGGTTATCCACAGCGTCCTTCACGAGGCGACCGACCGCGAGTACAACGAGGAGCACGTCGAAGCAAATCCGGGGAATAGTTAGATAGGTGAGCAGAAGAGTCTGGGTTCTGGACAACGGGGCTTCGGCACAGTAGTTCATTCCCAGCAAGTCGATTGCTGTCACGACTGGGAAGAAGCAGGCATGATTCAATTCGTAAACCGTGATAAAATGTGCGAATGACGTACACTCGAACTTGGCGGAGCTGATATTGAAGAATTTCGCGATAACAACAATCGTGGCGATTACGGTGGGTACGAAAAACAACAGGAGCATGCCCAGGACGATCTTGGATTGGTTATACATAGCAAAAACGCGCATGACCATGATTGCTGTATAGATGCCCAGTTAGCTATAGTCTGACGCATGAGTACACGGAGCAATACAGTAAAACTCACCGGCCGACGCCCAGACGATCACATAGAACCCTAGATTATAAAATATATAGAATCCGGCACCTGGTGGAAGCACAGTTCTCAGCTTCAATTTCAAGAGGTCAAGGACGAGACCTACACCTGTATTAAAGCCTCGTCTGTCGAAGCGAGTGGAGCATAGCATGAATATAGAAGACATACATCTTCGAAACAGTGTAAGCATTGTATATTTGAGAGGGGGGAAGAATAGGGCAACGACTGACGGGCACAGATCCACGAATAACATTGCCCCCTGAAGCACCGTCAATTAGCTGGAATCATCATTTGCATACGGCACGCAACCTACACAAGGCCGCAATGCTAAATAGGGCGGCAAGCCAGTCAGCGATAAACACAACACAGGAAGACCTGACGAACACGCCGGCGGGGAGGCCAAGATAGCGACCCTGTTGCTCTGTCAGAAATGCGAAACGCCATAGGACGCACGGGCACGGACCACATGATATAGGCATGACATGAGAGACATCGGCCTTTGCTATCAATCTGCTCAAGATAGGGCACGTAGATCGAGCAAGCATGAATGACCAACCCAGACGTATTCGTCCTACAAGTCGATCCAATGATGTGAGGAAAGAGAAGCTATTGATTACGCGAGCATTACCTCTCGCCCGATTGTAAGGACTGGAGGACACGGAATGAGCTGAGTTTTACAGAGCTCGATAGGGAATTACTGACGATAATCATATACAAGGACCGTAGCAACGACCACTATGTACGGAGATTCGATGAGTGAGTGATGTAGGGCAGCAGACGACTCACCACTGAAGCAATTGTCATAGTACATGGACTGTACTGCGGCCTCGATGGTTGCCATTTAGAATTAGGGTGTGGGTGTCCGACAGGGAGTGAAGGGCGGAAGTACAGCTAGCTGCGAGACCACCATCGATATCCTTTTCAGCTTCACTGAGGTGCTGTGTTGTGATGGCTAGAAGTAGGCGTGTGACATAAAGTATAATGTCAGGGTGCGCTGACTCACCGCATAGTAGACTCATCGTTCATAGTCGTACATCAGTCCCTGTATAATCTTGGAACCGCTCGCACGTACGTTGGTTGGCTCGCCGGTATCGGCCTGCACGGCCGACTTTGAAATTCTGAAAGATGCAGAAAACATTCTACAGGCTTGCGACAAAAATAAGCGTTGACCGGAGATTGGGCGTCTGGTCTACGGAAATGAGCAAAATCCCTTGAGCTCCCTCCTTGGGTGGATCTCTCGAGTCCCTCCCGCTGGGATCCTCGCGAGTAACAAGCATCCAGTACGCAGAAGAGGCGAGCCTCCCGGTGCGCGGCCCACTTTCAAAGCTTTCATACAACGGCGCGCGGCACCTCTATAAACCCGCATCAATCAGCGCCCGATGGCCGACGTGTCGCGTTCAGTAGACCAGGCATCAGATTCGTCCCAAGCAGGACCAATGGCTGTGATAGGCACAACTTGGGCACAACGCTCGCGTTTACTTAGACCAGGCACCAGATTCGTGCCAAGCAGGACCGACGGAAACACGTACCAGAACTTTGCCTGCCGTGGACAAGCCTGGCAATACTGAAAAGTAAGCACGCGAAGTCGGTGGCTCATCACGACTGGTGAGTTTATTGGGGGATTTGAGGCTTGGAATCAAGCCACGCTCCTTCAGAAGATAGATGCAAATGAGCGGGGAAAAGATGTCCCTCAACGGCGGTGAAGACTATTTGAGAGCCCATCTGATCTTGCCCTTGATACTAGGAACGGTCTCGGTGACGTCCAAGGGGTAGTCGCTCTGAGCAGGGACCTCAGTTGTGTAATGAGAAAGTACGTCCCGTAATGAATATGTTCCATCATGAACTGGGAACCATAGAAGCATTGTGCCGAGAGGTTCAATCAGGTTCTTGTTGATGATCACATCTGGAGCGGCGAAACAAGCAAGATGATGTCAGTGACAAATACCATTGTTGCGTCGACGTACCGAGTATGGTACTGACCTCATGAAATTAGGCGGGGAATAGCATGAAACCATGTTTGAGCTTCTTCAGAAGGATGACCAGAGAGAAACCGTGGCGTCGTGGGAGCCTCCTTGAACTCGAAGCTAGAAGTGCCATCAAGGGTCACGTCGCGCAAAGTCGCTGTCATCTGCCTATATACCGCTTTTGCTGTCTATATCGCATACTGGGTCTGTCAACCTCATTTAAGACCTGAGCGACGTGGCGATTGAAAGACTGCGACATGAAGACCCGTCTATGAACCTTGCGAGCATCCACGGCGCGCGCAGATGGCGACACATTGTATAATCCTCCGCGAATGCTTCCACAGCCGTCCCTCGCTGCCGAACGCGCTCTGCACCCCAGGGAATGCTTTGAAAACCGCGATCGAGCCTTTGGGTACCTCATCCCGTCGCCTATAAACGGCATCAGTGCGACTAGTAGCTTAGAGTAGAGACTCGGCGAGGACACGCGTTTTCGCACGTGTTCGAACCATTCGGGGCGGTTCATCCTGGCGCTCCGTGACCGCGCATCATGAACATGAAGAGCTCACCGTATTGCCCCTCCAGCTCCAATAAGCGGTGCAGCATGTGTCTGCGGTGGGGGAGCAGCTGGAATAGGTTCCCGAGGAGAGGGATGCCGAGGGGGCTGGGCAAGTCTGTTCACGCCTTTGTGCCGAAAAAGCGATCTGGACATGTGAGAGCAACAATCACGAGGGGCGTGAGCAATGCGAGGGCGATTGCGAGAATGGGGGTCTCCATCATGATGGTAGAAATGGGTCGGGCATTTGGATGTGGGCTGGGACATTAGTAAACTAAGGGCCACGAGCATCTAGGAAGGCCTTGTCATCAAGGACACATGTAATATATTATGAGCATCCGGTGGATCAATCAAACTGTACTCAACTTGTACTGATTCAGTGACTGGTCGAATCTCCACCTCTCTTCCGTCAACGATTCTGCGCTCCCCGAGATTGGCTGTGACGTTAACCTCTGGTCAAGTCAGAAACCGTGATTTGCAATAGGACTCGATTACCCCAACAGCACCAGTATTGGCCAATAGTGTCTCGACCTATCAAGTGGCGTAAAGACATCCTGCGATAAAAACTCTACCACGCCTGGGAGTGGGTCGAGGGAGAGCCCGAGCAGATGAAGGATGCACAGTTACATGAAAGAGGTAAGACCCAGATTCTTTTGAAAGGTTTCAAGAGACTGGGACAACACAAGTCGAAGCGGATGAAGTGAAGCTCGGGTGGAGGGACAAGCGACAGTAATAAATCGCGACGACGTATGATGGGCTATTGTTGATGCTACTTGAGTCTTGTCATGTGACACCTACCTGTCCTCGACAACGTGCGCCCAACTCTACCACTGCTACTGCGCTAAACCGAGGCTGGGATACCGTGACAGAGCCACGCATCGACCGCTCTTACACAGGTGGGACCCCGAAGATGCTGTGGTGAGGTCTAAAAAGACGTTGTGGTGGTAAGGTCTCGGAGTGGACAAGGCTCAGAAGAGCCACATCGAGGTGGACGCTTACGAAGACGCCGAGGTGGACTGTCTCGAAGACTAAAAGCCGGATATTCGCGGAAGAGCTCAGGGAGAACGTGGCAGTCGTCGTTGATCAGAAGCAAATACGTCACGTGAGATTGCACTTGATGTTCTTTACAGCAACATTGCACACGAGCAACTAGGAGCAACTCTCCATGGTGGTCCCCCAAAACTACAGACTCCAAGTATGCAGAACATTCATTGCCATCGAAGCAGATCCTGAAACCCTAAAAGAAGCGGTTGTTCCCATGTACTGGCCTCTACTCGAATGCGACCATGTCCGTTCCTGACGGTGAGTTGTCGACCTGACGCTTGATTATTTGTTCTCAAAATGCCCCAGCGCATATCATGCTACCGTGTGCACGAACGTGGCGGCCGATGTCCAAACGAACGGCATATTGCTACTTGACGGTGCATCAGATACATCGTTGTCATCGCGGCCGCGGCGAACTCGTCTTTTGATTACTCTCATCCGGACACAGGCAATTATGGTTGGGTGCGTCCAAGCCTTTTTCTTTTTCAAATGAGTTAATGCAATAACTCACGACGTGCATCTCTAGGTTGCGCATGCGTTTTCTTCTGCAGGACTGATAGGATCCAGCTGCAAATCCCGCACCCGCATTGGACCATTAGCATGCCATGAATCGAGCAATTCGGACCTGTGTGTCGGGTTTCCTTCCGATTTACAAGCAGTGCTGACCCCGTTCGCCTTCAGGTCTCTCATGCAGCTCGTCGGTCCAAACTCCACGCAAGCCACCCCGACCCCACCGTGCCATCGAACATTTGACCCCGCCCTCCCGGTGGGTTTATAGACTTGGGGTAAGTAACCCATAGCCTTCCGTCTCTCTTGAACTGTATAACACACCCGCACAGACGCGGAAACGGCTTCCTCACATATCCTCACCGCCGAAGGCCACCCAGGACAGGGGACTGACACACATGTCCTGGGGATACTACCCACCACCCACCCAGCGCGCCGATAACAACCACCGTCAAACCAGCGCGCTCTACATGTTTACGCTCTTGACCCTAGTCACGTCGGTGGCAGCAGTGACCACACCTGTGGCGATAGTGGCAACAACCCCGATGATAGTGGTGACAACAGCATTGACGGTGACAGCGTCAACCAACCTGGCGGCCGCAACCACCCTGATAGCGGCAGGGTTAATCAGTTTGTGTTCTATCTGGTCGATCTGGTGGGCACTTGTCCTGGTCCTCCCTTCTCCCAGTTCTCCTTGCCATTTGCCTTCCGCAGTTCTCCCACCCTCCCTCCCCTTTATGAAAACCTTGGCTGACACACCCTACCCAGGGCACATATGCACAGGAGACCCGGATCTCGCGCTCGCGCGCCCAAGCCATCGTCGCAGGCGTGATCTAGCGCGGAGCGTTCAAAACGCGCAAGCCAGAGGGCGAAGCGGGGGAACATTGAGCGTTGACTTCCTGAGCCTACGAGATAACATGGGGGATATACAGTGATCCCAATGCCATGATTCGGAGTCATTTTTGCTCAATGACTAACTACCCGTTTCCTCGACGCTCCCGAATTCTCCTTAGCCATGCCCATATCACTCCTCCCGCTACACCTGAACCCGCTTCATATCCAGGCCGATCTCATCAACATCCTATACATATCCTATGCAAAGGATATACTCTGGATACAAGGGTCTTCTGCGGAGAGTCATGCACCTCTATATTGTCAGAATACAGGATTTTTATCATAAACGGCGCAGTCAATCGCAACCTTCACCGGTAATGGCATAGACGCTGTCTGCGATGTGCTCCTCTGTGGAGGAGTATACAGCTAAGTCGGCACGAGACCGGACGCGAATTGGAAGTGTATACACGAGGTACGAAGGATACAGTATGTCTAGGAGAGACTAACTTGAAAGCATGAGCAGCCTAAGAGCCTTGTCATCGTCGGCGAGAGCTTTCCAATAACCGGAGATCTGGTCGGATGTTCTTAGCGTTCTAGACGCCGAGGCCATCATCTCTTCTCTGTTACCCGAGCTCGATTTTTTCCAATGGGCCCAGTCGGGACTCCCGCAGATGACGGCCAATTTATCCCGACCGAGATCAAGCAACATCCTTTGACGAATCTTGTTGATTGCGTCTCTGTCCTAAAAGTCGTCAAGCAGTCAGAGACATGTGAGAAATGGATGGGAGAAAAAGACGAGCCCCTAAAACTGCCTCGGTGGTCTCTCTCAGCTTTTCATGCAGCTCATCAATTTCCTGATTCTGCTTCTGGTTCTCCTGTTTCAGCATCTGGATCTCCTGCTCCTGGTCCCTGAGCCTCTGCTCGATCTCCTCCACTCGCGCAGCCAAGCTCCGCGAGGACTCATCAACATCAGGGGCTACATGTAAGTGATACATCCATCCATCGAGGACCATAAAACACATAGTGGGAGGGATATTACGCTGCCGTTGTCCTTCGTTTGACAGACGTGATTTCTCTACCATAGACTGGGCAGCCTTCTCAGACTTGAGCTTGGTGAGCTCACTACTTGTACGTTCTAGCATGTCGATAATGGGAGAAGAGGTATTGCCGTTGGGGTCGGATGGTTTCGGCCATACTACCATTGTGAGGGGACCCTCCAGATAGCGCAGGCGGGTTCGGTCTGAAGCATCTGCAATAGGATGTAAGGGGAAAGCCCACAGAAGAGCTGCCAGACAATAAATATGTATTACCTGGGTGAACATCAACGCTGCTTGGGTCGATTTCGATTTTCAACCCAGAGTGTGCCACAAGAGTGTTACCGATTTCTACTATTCCGCAACTTTTCAGTTCAGAAACAGTTATGTCGTTATTGATCTTGAATGTGGTCTGCAGAGCCGGATCGCCATAGACCACTCTAACCTCAACCAATTCAGGGGGACAATGAGGAGGCATGGATGGGTCGACTGATGATGTGTCCTTTCGACAGAACTGTGACCCTCTTGTTCATCGCAAATCACGTGCATGTACCACGGAGGTGGCAGCGGGCTCGGATAGCGGAACGCTGGAAGTAACTCATCGCTCGGATTATGCTCACATACTCCCAATCAGGCTATGGAAGACCTTTGACTCAAGAACTGAAGCCAGCCACATCACATTCCTTACTGCACCTATGGCTCGCCAGGTCTGTCAATGCTCCTGGGGCCTTGGCGCATTTCGCGCTACCACCACGGTATAGTTCGTCTGAGGGTTGTTGCTGATACACCTCGAGACACAGATGATCTCGGGGTTCAGTCTTATGTCCGCCTGGGCTAGAGGAGCCAGGATAGAAAGGGGGCACTATTATCCGGGAAATAGGAGCGTTCTCGTCAGTTATTGGTGGTCGATTTTCACTGCTGACCGGCCTTGAACTCGAGATCTTTCCGCCGCACCTTTATCTGCTGCATCATCGAAAGACACCAAGGACTGCATTGGTGATGAACGGCGTCAAGGAAATGCCAACTGACCAGGACGGTTCACGAATAAATACGTGGGGACTAAACTATGCTCGACCACAGCTCCACCCTGCCTTCTGTTCAAACGGGGTTGGTATCCGAGTCCGGTACATATATACGCACGGTAAGTATACACTAATAAATAAAACCGAAAATCCATCGCGACTTAGACGCCTCTCTCATCCATACTACTCGTCGGAGCCGGCCTCGCAAAACACATTTCCTGTTCCCCTGCACCCAGCGATGTTCCTAAATGGCTCGCAAACCCACTGTGTATCGCATCAGCCTTGGTGTGGTACCGGAAGCTGATGATTAGGTGTGGGGCGAGCATAAACGGGACGGCGTTGCTAATGCATCCGCCCACATATTGGTACCAAGTCTGAATATTATCAGATTTAGTCACGCGGGAATCTATGAGGGTTGTGGGGTTACTGACTAGAAAAGCTGTAATAGGCAGTAGAAGGTCGATGATTGTGAACCCAAGGTTCCTATTGCGACCTCATTAGCAGACATGAATGATTCGTCAACATACTCGGACTGACTCACAAGAGAAAATACATAACGCTGTCTCGGGCTAGCATCCGTAGGTAGACATTGGGCTGCCACCTGCCCAGCACTCGGTTATCCACAGCATCCTTCACAAGGCGACCGACCGCGAGTACAACGAGAAGCACGTCGAAGCAAACCCGGGGGATAGTTAGATAGATTAATAGAAGAGACTGGGGCCTGGAAAACGACAGGTCTTCACAGTAGTTCGTTCCCAGCAAGTCGAATATTGTCACGACTGGGAAGAGGCAGGCGTGATACGATTGACAAACCGTGATAAATGATACATGAACGACTTACTCGACTTGACGGAGCTGATATTGTTGAGATTCGCCATAATAACAATGGTGGCGACTACGGTGGGTACGAAAAACAACAGGAGCACGCCCAGGATGATCTTGGATTGGTTGTACATAGCAAAAACGCGCAGGATCATGATCGCTGGTCAGGTGTCCAATTAGTTCATAATCCGACATACGAATACCTGAAAGGCTGCAGTGAAACTCACCAGCTGATGTCCAGACAATCACATAGAGCCCCACGTCAACAAATATAAAGAATCCGGCACCTGGTGGAAGTGAGCACATTTCTCAGGCTGAATTCCGAGAGGTTAAGGACAAACATACACCTATATCAAAGCCTCGTCTGTCGAAGCGAGTGGAGCATAGCATGAATATAGAAGACACACATCTTCAAAAACAGTGTGAGCATTGCTTCTTGGAGAGGAGAAGAATAGGGCAACGACTGACTGGCACAGACCCGCGAATAATATTCCCCCCTGAAGAGCCGTCAGTTAGCTGGACTCGACCTTTCTATGCGGCATGCAACCTACACAGGCCCCCAAGGCTAACATGCGCGACAAGTTAGTCAGCGGCAAACACAGCCCAAGAGGACTCGACGTACATGCCGACGAAGAGGCCAAGATAGCGAACCTATTGCTCTGTCAGAAATGCGAAGGGCCACAGGACGCAGAGGCACGGATGCAAACCACATAATATAGGAACGACATGAGAGACATTGGCCTTTGCTATCAAGTTGTTCAAAATAGGACACATGGATCGAGCAAGCATGAATGACCTACCCAGACATATTCGTCCTACCAGTCGATCCAATAATGTGAGCAAGGTTAAGCTATTGATTACGCGAGCCCTACCTCTTGCCCGAGCGTCAGGACTGGAGGACTTGGGGTGAGCCGAGTCCGACAGAGCTCGATAGGGAATTACTGACGACAATCGTATACAAGAACCGTAGCCATGGCCACTATACGCGGGGATTCGATCAGTGGAAGACGGAGAACAGCAGAAGACTCACCACTGAAACAATTGTTGTAGTAAAGGGATTGCACTTCGGACTCGACGGCTTCCATTTAGAATTAGTGTGTGTGTGTCCGAAAGGGAGCGAGAGGTGCAGGCGCAGCTATCCGCGAGACCACCATCGGTCCGCTTTTCAACCTCATCGAAGAGCTGTGTTGTGATGGCGAGAAGTAGGCGTGTGACATAAAGTACGATGTCAGGGTACACTGACTCACACATAGTCAACTTATCGTTCATAGTCACAAATCAGCCCCTGTACAATCTTGGAATCGCTCGCACGTACGTTGGTTGGCTCGCTGGTATCGGCCTGCACGACCGACTTGGGAATTCTGCAAGACGCAGAAACATTCACCAGCTTGCGACAAAAATAAGCGTCGACCTGCGCTTGGGCATCTGGACTACGGAAATGAACAAGCAGCATCCCTTGAGCTCCTTCTTGGACCAGTCTCTCGAGTCCCCTCCCGTGGGACCCTCGCGAGTAACAGGCATCCAGTCTGCAGAAGGTGGGCTTCTCAGTGCATGGCCGACTTTCGAAGCTTCCATACAACGGCGCGCGGCGCCTCTATAAATTCGCATCAATCAACGCTCGATGGCCGACGTGTCACGTTTACTTTGACCAGGCATCTGATTCGTGTGAAACAGGACCGATGGCTGTGATATCCACGGCCCTCGCATTTACTTAGACCAGATATCAGGTTCGTGTCAAGCAGGTCGATGGCTACGATCACAAACGATCTCCCATCGCTGCGTCAGCCGAAGCCTTTCGGGAGAACTCTGCAGCTAAGCAAGAGTCACTGGGCGAAGCCGTGGCGATCCATTCTTTGCCGGGTCCTCTTGTACTGACCTCGTGGATTGGCCGGGGAATAGCACGAAACACTGTTTGGGCTCCCCGCCGCAGTGAAGCTCAAACGCAAATAACCAGAGAGAAACTATGATGTCGTGGGAACCTCCTTGAACTCGAGGCTTGAAGCGCCGCCAAGGGTCACGTCGCGCAAAGTCCCGGTCGTTCTTCTGTTTATCGCGGTCGCTGTCTATATTGTACACCAGGTGTTCGGGACGCGGTGCTAATGAAAGTTATGTTTGCAGCGCCATCGACCCCCTCCAAAATACTAGTGAGCGCGTCCATCGGGTACTCCTCCCGTGCCCGCTTCGACGGGCACGAACTTGACCACGGGCAGCAGAACCGCCCAAAATGAGAAGAACTCGGTAAAAGGGGGGAATGCGTACCAGAGCCGTGGCCCAGCACCGAAGGCGTGGAACGTGGGCTGGGGCGGCTTCACATACTGTCCGTACGCATCGAGGGGTGGGGTTAAATTCGCGTGCGTCAGGGCTCCATACCTGCGTGAGACGCGGTCAATCACGTCACGAGAGCCAGTGGATGACCAAATCGGTTAGGGCTAGTGTAAGGCTCAAACTGACGACGCAAATTGCAGTTGCGCATCATGGCATAGTCTGACCAGAGGACGTAGTTGCCCTGGAACACCCGGACGGGGCGACGTTAGCCCTGTGCTGGAACGCTGGGGAAGACGTCGCCGGAGAGCGCAAGACGCGCATTTTTGAAAACTCCCTGCCAGAGACGCAGTGTCTCGTGCCAGACGGTGAGGTGGATCGGATAGCTCTGGGTGAAAAAAAAGTTGTCGTCTTGAGAATGGGAGTGAGATATAATGGTTTAAGGGGATTTAAGCCAATGACAACGCGGATGCATCTCGTAGTGCTGGATCGTCTCAGCGCATTGTTTGGAAGGAGTTTATGCCCAAGACACGGGTCGGAGCGGATGAGTGAAGGAAGGAGCAGTAAGGAATCGCGACGACGTGTGAATTCTGCTGTTGGTGCCACTTGTCGTGTTATACCCATCAGTAATGCATCAGTGGCGGCCATTTGCACGACATCGTGCTCAGCTCTTCATCGTGCGTTGTGCTCCCGCTCATCCGAGTCTCTCGCTCGTCTCTTTTCATGACATGAGCTCATCTGTGCAGCTCGCGAACGCTCGACCCCCAAGCTCGTTGTGTTTGCTTTTAACAACAACACCCATGATGATGGCAACGTTTTTTCATAGGACCCACCAGCCAGTCGTGATTGATCTTTCAATTCATGATGCGTCACAGCCTTGACACTGCTCAAGTTGAAAGGCAATCACGACTGGCATTATGTCACCGTTGGCTCGAGCAAAGTGTCTAAGGACAGGGCGCGGGGCTGACGACATGTACCACTTCCCTCCCAGCACCCCATACTCAGTTGCTTGTTCCAGTACCATTGGGATCGGCGTCATCTACACCTTTCTCTTTCCTTGGCCGGCTTGCGTCGTACTAGGGGTCTCATTCTGATTAAGGCGCGGGACAGTCGAAGGACGCACCTAACCAGGTTTGTTCGGCCCCGTCAATATGAGCTTTACCATCTGCGGAGACGTCTCTTTCCCCCACAAATCCCACCATCAGAGCGAATCTCCTCTCACGAAACCCACAAGCGCCTTCGGGCACCCCGTCCATTCGAAGACCTTCAGCGGCAGTCCTGCAAGCTCTTACAGCACTTTGAACCCTATCACTGGTGTGTACTCGTAGCTTCTTCCTCTTTGATGAACAAAAGTTGGACGAGCTCACGCGGCTTCTCCGGACAATGAAGCCTCCGCCAGTCCAATCTGGCCCGACGATGGTAAATCGCCCCCTACGTCGACAACACTATCCTTGAGTGCCTTGAAGCCTGTGTTTTCAATCTCACAGCCGGTCCGCGATCACAGTGGTGCATTGGGGGGCGGGGAAGAAGGACTGGGAGGAGCTCCCGCAGATCTACACCAGACAGGCCCAGAACCCTATTCTGCTCATTGTGATCACCCTGCTCCACAACGCAAATTACGCTCAGCATGTAGAAAACACCATCAGAGACTACACTGTACAGAAAAGTGGGGCCACTACCGCGTCCGCAAATAGAGCTCCGGTACGCAGACGTAGAACACCGAACTGGTAGCCTTGAAGCCAGACATCTTCGAAATCGGAGAAGAAGTAGGTGAGTACCGGATTTTTGACACCACTTGCTGAAACGTCTTCAAGGCCTGTATCGGTCGATATCGTATGTCTCCCCAAAGTCCCTCATGGGATACCTCAACTGGTGGCTCACGAAGTATCACTCCCAGCAACGAAAACCACGTCATGACCTCACGCTCGAATCACTTCGCCATCACGTCTCTGTGCGCCAGGACCTTCCACCTCGTAACATGGTTCTCGATGCCCGGAATCAGTTTTAGCTCATCGACCGGGGCTTCGCTAGATTTTACTCGCATCACATGGAATTCACTGCCGCCCAGGCTTCTAACATTCCATGGCTCAACGCCTCAACTTCGCATCACGATGTGTGAGGTGGCGTTGGGCTGTTCTGCAGTGAATTGCAGCGGGCCTAGATCGAGGAAGGGTCAGATGGAGGGTTGTATCCTCGAAGGGTTAACGTGTATCAACAGCTTCTGGCTTCATTACTAAAGGATCGACATTGAATCCTACCATGCCGCCATGGCATTCTGAATGACTCGTTACATATGGAACCTCGATCCAATACAGTACCATTTATGCCAATACGTGCCCGTATACACGTACGGCTCCTTGGTCGCGATGGGACACGTCATGATGATAGATACATATCGATTCACCACCCCGGGGGTTACGGGGAGTTCATCAATGTTGTTCCGCGCTTGCTGCGATGGGCAACGTACATCATTCCCAGCGGATTTTCTTCCTTGAGTCAATAATTTCCGAAACCTTCCGAACTAGGACTGGCTTCTGGCTTCTTGTCGTCTGAGACCACATGCGCTGAGAGGTGTGGAAGATGCCACTGGCACCAGAGGGGAGAGTTGCGATACGCAACACATTATCGTGCATGGTGCGGTCCTCGTGCTCAGGTTATTTTCGGAGGTCAAGGACAGATTTGCCTTTTTGAGCTGAAATTTTCTGGAAATCTTCCATACTAGGCCGGCTTCTAGCTTCATGTTGTCCGAGACCACAGACGTCTTGGGTTGTTGATGGCACCAGAGACGCCAGGGGGAGGACGTGTCGATGGCACCTTGTCGTCCGGGACCACAGACGCTGGTAGGTGCGAGGGGCGTCGAAGTCCCACCATGGGTTCTATAAAAGCCCTCGGAATGCCACTACAGAGGACTACCATTTCCTGCCTCCCGGTCCCTCATGGCGTCCTCCGATACTTCATCGAACAACCACAATGAGTCTACTGTGACGACCACAGAGGGAAAACCCTCCTTCTGGGCCAGGAAGTTCAATATCACCGCCATCGCCAAAGACCGCGTTCAATGGAACAAGGATTGGGAGAATGTCCTCAAATCCTTTGAGAAATCTAGCACCGTGTTAAAGGAGATGCTGGACTCCGGAATGGCATCAGCTACTGACGTTAAAGAACAGGAGAAGTTACTTGAATCAGCACGCAAGTTTGTTGTCAACGGGCAAAAGAACATCGGCACGGTTCTAGAGATGCTGTTCGACGAGACCCAGGATTTCGAAGCAATGTGGCTTCTCTTGGACGACAACGAGCGCAAGAAGTGCTTGTTGGAAGGATTGGTGGAGGCGAGCAAGCGAGCATTCTGGGACGAGGACGGGCGCGCTGTATGTCCCGAGCTCACGATCACCTCGCTTCTGAAAAAGAGAGGGAACGCTTTCCTCAAGTTCCTCCAGCTCTTCAAGGATACCCAGAAGTCCGCTGACACCATCCCGTTTGCTGTGCCAAGCGAATGGTGGGATCATGCTCTCGACGACGTCGATAAACCGCTGTCGAGCAAGGATAAATTCATGCACACGCTACTCACCTCTAGCAGGAACGACTTCATCTGTGAGGGACTCGTTCTTGATTATACACTGTAGCTCACCCGTATCCGTCCAGGTCACTTCATCCTACAAGCAATCAAAGCCATCAGCCGCGACATAGTCGACGAGAGCGAAGGTACGAAGCCTATCGTAGACGCAATGGAATCCTGCAGGGGTTCCGGGCTGGCAGATGGATGGCCCCACATAATCGAAAACCTCCGTGACAAGCCGATCATTCGTTGCGAGAACTGCGAGAAGAGTGCCGAAGAACTTGGCACCGGGGTGCGCTTCATGGTATGCGCTATCTGCAAAACGAAGATGAACTTGAACATTCACTACTGTTCAAAGCAAGCGCCCTTTCGCTCTATCTGTCGTCCAGTGACTCATGTTTTTGCCAGGAACTGTCAGAAAGAGGATTGGAAGAGACACAAAGCGCACTGCGGGAAGGAGGGATCGAAGCGTATTCCTGGAACTGCCGGAGATTGCGCATGGCGCATTCCCAGTTCCCTTCTTCCCGATTATCTCCGCGACTCGCTGAACACGGGCGATCATTTCGAAGTCACCAACCTCGGTCCCGGAAAGCCTCGGTTTCGCCGTTCTTCAGCACTCCAGCGTCAAGTGTCGATGCTCGAGACGGATAAAGACGCCGACTACATCCTATTCAGTTCGTCTGGCGAGCCAGTCCGCTTTGTCGTGGATGATCCATGGATGAAGTTGACGTTTCGGAGCATGCGCGCCACTGCCATGTCTGACGCTCGACAGATGGGCGTCGGGCCCATGGCAGAGTATTTGATCAAGGTGATGAACGGCTATCCGGGTCTCAGTCGCGAGATTATGCTGAGGCAGTTCGTCGATGAATATGGACCTGACGCTCGCGCGGAGGTGGTGCAGTCTGAGCGTAAGAGCGCCGAGAGACTCGGTGGAGGAGCAACATTCCTAGAAGCGATGAGTAGAAATATGTCGGTCATGGGCCAAGTTCTGGGGAGATGATGTAGAGGGTAATTGGAAGAAGCTCAGAGAATTAGAGTTACTTAACCAGGTGATGATGGTATGTTGTGTCGTGTTTTGTACAAGTGACTATGGTATTTTGTGGACAGTTGTGTCTGCAGACGTTCGTCTCCCAGAGGAACGTTATCGGGAAAGTGTGCTTCAGCTTGCGGATTCCAAGGCATGACACAGTGCGGGACGCGGGGATGGGGGTGGGAGTTGCCGTAAGCTGTCAAGGGAGTATGACTAATGTGAAGATATGATAGTACGAGTGGTGACACGCAAGGATATGAGGGAGTCCACGGACAAACATGGCAAGCTAGATAGGCTGCTTAGCATGGGAGAAGGGGGGAGTGACGGCAGAGTATGGTAACTTACCGATAGATAACAGGCGCGACCAGATAGACAGCAGAGAGACCAATGCCTACAAGGTCAACATACCTTCCAGGGCGCGCTGCAGAATGGTCTCCTTCACCGCGGTAGATACTGCGGCAAATAATGGCCGTGAATTCGTGATATCGGTGGCTTGCGTTATACTGATGAAACAGTCATCAGTGGTGAGCAGCCACGGCGATGACAAGGGCCACTTACTGGGGGTATACCCTCAACCGGGCGCGGTTGGCTTGCATAAATCTCCATAATATGTACTTGGCGGCTTTATTGATGTCGGCACCGCCTGTATACTCAGGGAAATACCGCTCTAGAGGGACCTGGGGTGAAAGCCTCAGTCTTGTCTTTGATTATGATCGGGACCACGGAACATACCTTTGGAAGCTTGGCCTTGAATACATTGATCTTGTTCAGGAAAAGTATAATCGATTTTCGTAGAAACCATCGCGAGTTTACCACTGATTCGAAGAGAAGCAATGATTCCGCCATCCGGCTCTGTGAGGCGGGACGTCAGTGGGAGAGCGCTCACAAGAGAGCCACCTGCCTGGTTCTTCTCCTCGAGAAGGACTTGATCGTATTCGCTGAGAGCTGTACAGAATATTATGCTCGTGACGCTTTCAAAACAGTGTAACCACTTCTTTCTCTCCGACCGCTGTCCACCAACGTCGAGCAAGTGTATTCTGAGAGACCGTAAGCGGGCACAGGCCGCAGGATCTATATCGACTTACGATAATTGACCCGTGTTGAATCGGAGCTCTGTGATTCCCGTGGTCTTTTGATGGACTCGTAGGACATCGCTTTCTGTCGGTACGTACAGGGGCGCACCAATCCTTAGTACTTCACCGAAGAAGCTGGAATCGAAAGTTACATACGGGAACCAGGTCAATGTGGAGGTCGGAACTTACTACGAGGCGCTGTCCATAAGATAAAATTCGCTGCTGTGGTTCATGATTTCCGAAATGATGGGGTCCGTCCAAAGGTCATGGATAGCTTGCGCGATCTCTACGGTAAAAATACTTGTGCCTTCTACCCGATAGTCGAGAATCCGATCTGCGTTCGCCTAAACGGCATCCATTTAGCCCGGCTATTCCGAGCCATGGAGAACGTACTCACCCTGTTCGCTGGCAGCACGCAATCCAATTTGAGTTCACGCATGGCGAGAACGATGGCCCGGGCGCTGTCGACCGTATTTTTGTATATGGTCGGGCGGTATGTCATGAGTTCGTCTCTTGAGAGGCCGTTTTGACGAAAGATTTTCATCTGTCTCACGATGGTCGATTTCCCTGACTCTCCAGAGCCTATAAAGGAAGCGCGAAGTCAAGGATCATTACTACCGACACAAGCAGATGCGAGGCACTAGTGCCTCGTAGCCTTCAAAAATATGGACCACGAGACCAAGTGTCGAGAAAGTAACGCATCGGCTTACCGAGAAGCAATATCTTCAATTCTTTCCGAAATTGCTTCGAATCCTCATCGATTTGGCGGTCTATTTTGTCAGAGCGCCATTGAGCAGCCCAGGCTGGGTTCGAGACGTAGTTCCCCATTGCGCAAGACGGTTGAAGCGAACGGGATATAGAGCTGATAGTTGACAGGATGAAGCCAGCTGAACGCAGGCGAGGGAGCTGGGGTCGCCCTGGCAGTCAAGGGAGGAAGGGTACGGTAGGTGGGGAAGTCTATGGCAGGACTTTCGGTTGTTTGCGCGACTTCCGGAGTTGGGCAACGTCCACGAACGTTGGGATACGCTTATATAAGCGAAATGCCCCTTTCTCGTTGTATTGCATCACGTGAGAGGTCACATCCAATATCACCCATCCCCATTCTCTCCACGTAGTAACATAATCTACTGCGGAGTAGGTCGGGTATGGTCCATCATGTTCTTCTCTGCGCACGCAGACACACGATCCATCTCCAGCAAGGCAGCCGGGACGTGGCAAATAGTTCTGTCCCTGTTCAATCACTCCCCGGCTATGCAGACCCACAACAGACCGCAACCCATCATTGCAGACTCTGTCACACCGCGTCCGGGTACACGGCGAAAGGGAGAGATCCTTCAGGAGTTGCGAGATCAATGCATGGGTGAGTTTATTGGGGAATGTAAGGTCGGGCATCAAGCCGTGCTTCTTCAATAAGAAGACGGACGCAAATGAGCCGGAAAATGGGGTTCCCTCAATGGCGGCGAAGGCTATTTGAGAGCCCAGCCGATCTTGATACGAGGAATGGTCTCGGTGACGTCAAAAAGGTAATTACGCTGAGCGGGGACCTTAGGTTTCCATGAGGGAGTACGTCTCGACTCGGAAGTGAAATGCTTTCCATCATGAACTAGAAACCATGGAAGCATCGTGCATCAGTGGCCTGGACTTCGTTCGAGGGATGTTCGATCGGGCCCTCGTTGATGATACCATCTGGAGCGGCGAAACAGGCGGGGGACGTAAGATTGAGGTGAAGTAGCACTCGTTGTCAGTGACGATTACCACGGTTGCGTCCACGTGCTGAGTACGGTACCGACCTCGTGGAATTGGGCGGGAGATAACACGAATCCATGTTTGGGCTTGAGAAGAGCCTCCTTGCCACAGTGAAGCTCAAAAGCGAATGACATCGCGGGAACCTCCTTGATCCCGAAGCTGCTGCCGAGGGTCACGTCGCGCAAAGTCGCGGTCGTTTGTTATCCCGCGATCGCTGTCTATATCGCACGCTGAGTCTCCAAAACGCGGTGCGATTTAAAGTCACATTTTCAGCGCCATACGACCCCTCCAATGACATAGTGAGAGGAATGCTCGGATCACTGAGGAGTGCTGATAGGAAGTCCCCATCGCCGCGAGAGTCTGATTCTGATTGCGCGTGGGTGCTTGTTTGTGCGTCTGCTGTGGCCGTGACGCCGCGCACGAGCTTTTCAACGACTGCGAAGAGGTCTTCGCGTGCGCTGTGGAAGGCGCTATGACCCCTGACGAGCTCGAGGCACTGGGGAGCAATAGGTTAGAGAGGCCGGGTTCTTTGTGTCTTGTCATTTCGGCGAGGCTCCAGAGGGGGTCGTGGAGCCGCCTCGCACCCTCGTAGAGGACCTCGAGGGCGCACCCGTCGCAGAACTCCGGCGGGACGTACATAGGTATTTCAGCGATGGATTGCAGACCAGCGCCTGCGCGGCTACACACCGTTGAAGTCGAACGTGACGCCCGACTCCGCTGCCTTACACAGAAAGTTTCGAAGGAAATAGGAACGTGGCGGCGAGGTGTGTATAACCTCATTAAGGCGCGAGCAATGTGGCGATCGAAAGACTGCAACATGAAGAGTCTATGAACCTTGAGAGCATTCACGGCGCACGCAGAAGGCGATCCACTATATAATCCTGCGCGAATGTTTCACAGCTGTCCGCTGCCGAACGCGCCCCAGGGAACGCCTTGAAAACCGCGAGGGCGGTCGAGCCTTTGGAGAACCTCGTACCATCGTCTGTAAACGGTATCAGTGCTACTAGTAGCTTACGAACAGAGAGTCGGGGAGGACACACGCTTTCGCACGTGTTCGAGCCATTCGGAGCGAGTTGATCACGATGCTCCGTCCGCGACTGGGCATCGTGAACGCGAAGAGCTCGCCGTATTGCACCTCCAGCTCCGATAAGTACGTCTGCGGTGGGGGAGGAGCTGGAACAGGTTCTCGAGGAGAGGGACGTCGCGGGGGCCGGGCAGATCCGGTCGCGCCTTTGTGCCGATGAAACGATCTGGGTATGCAAGAGCAGCGATGACGAGGAGTGTGAGCAATACGAGGGCGATCGTGAGAGTGATCATGATGGTGCAAATCGGTTGGGCGCCCGGGATGTGGATGGGCGTTGAGGAAGGCCTGATATTAATATCTTTACGTGTAACGTGAGCCACCACGTGGATCAATCAAGTTACTGTCCCGAACTTGTACTGATTGGTCGTATCGCCACCTCTCATCCCTCTCTTCCGTCAACGAATTTGCGTTCCTCGAGATTGGTTCATGGCCAAGCAAAAGCCATGGTTTGCAATAAGACTCGAATACCCAACAGGATCAGTCCCCGACGCCCTTATTGTTCCCCCTTCCGTCCTGCGCGCGCCCTCGAAAATTGGGAACTACCGAACAAAATTTCTGGCCTCCAACCACAACCACACGATTGGAGGCCCTGCTGATGAGCGGGATTTGATCGGTGCTGGTGCGTGCCTTTGGCTCCATGACTTCTCCACCGTCTGTTGGAGGGATATCTTGCCAGGAGATTGATCCGTTGTGCTCACCCGTCAGAATACGTGATACCACCTGGCCAAGTCAAGAACTTCAGTATGTCCGGGCACCAGTTATCCAAACTCAGCTTTCATAAGTCTTTGCCCATCGATGTATCTTTACGTTTGTGCCACTAACACGTATAAACGAGGTGCGTTGAACAGTCCTATCATCCTCAGTTCAGCACCGGATCCAATGGTTCGAAAATCCAATTTCCTCAATAGTGATGGAATCCACAGCATCTGTTCTTGAGGTACTCGGAGCAAACGATGACTTGGCCTTTGCCTCGATCTCCACTGATAATGTAGATACGTATTCGCCGACTCCGCAACGTTGCCTTCGCTAATTTTGTTTTTGCCAGCTATAACATTGATTCTGGCAGGAGAGTAACCATCGTAACCTCTCCGTTCCCCCATCCGCTACTTTTATCCCGCTCACTCGGCCAATTTCATGTGCGCCACAACGGTGTGCTGGTCGTGGCCATCCTGGCATTGTACGAATACCGGAAATGATAACCACACGGATGACCATAAAGAATTAACCCTTTGACCTTTATCCTGTGACCACAGCCAGTTTTTTTAAACACGTTTTAAAGCGAGGGGATGGTTTCCGATGCATCACCATCCAATATTGCCATCTCATCCATAAGGCCTCTTCACCAAGATATGCTAACTTCCAGTACTCTGGAAGAGCCTCAGTATAGCGATGCACAATACGAAACTAACGGTGCGTTGCTCTGCCTTCCCGTTACTTCTTGGACTAAATCACACCACTACCAGCCTCCCTCTTAGCATCTACATTTTTCGAAGACGACTCCAGCCGACTTCAACCACAGTTACCCAACGATATCTTCTCCGACGAGGCCGCTCACCACCAATTGGGGCGTAGCGCCGCGGTCTTCCTCGATAATATGCCTCATGAATATACTGGTACAGTGTTCCATTCCGGCCTTTCTTCTCTTGGCTAACTACCAATATAACCAGCCCAGCCCGCCACCCCCGCCGCTCCCGAGGGCAGCTGGAGCCAACCCCAACAGTCATTGTTCCCGCCTTCAGACATTCCCCAGCCCGCACCCCAGCCCGCAGATCCCGACCCTTCCGTCTTTTATTTATGTCAGTTTCAGATGGGAGGGACATGCGGACGGTTGGTGCACGGGGATAGAAATAGCCTCAGGGCACATCTCATAAAGAGGCACGGTGTCAACATGGCAGACACAGTGACAATGATCCCTTGCACCTGGGGCAATTGTCCCCAAGAAATGCGGGCTGGGAATATTCCAAGACATGCGCTAGGCCCTCACTTGGACTTCCGGTGGTGTTGCTCCCACTGCGGATTCCAGCTGCCTCGTGACGACGCGATGACGAGGCATCGCAACAAAAGCAAGCACGAGCAGTGTAGAACAGCGACAGTACACGTGATCCCAGGGATAGGAGGAACCTGGCTGTAATGTTTCTAGACCAACTCAGAGCAGGGTCGTCAAGGTATGCAGGCGGAACTGGTTCTTTTATTTCGCTATGTTGATTACTGCTCGCACAGCTCCTATGTTACCATCATCTCACTGTTGTTTCGTGCTGAACCAAGGCTAACAGTGTTGAAGATCAGTTTGGTACGAGTTTGTTGCCTCGGCAGTATTGATCACTCGGGTCGAATGGCCTCATCTGTCAAGATTCACTTCCACGTAGATGTACAGCAATGAATGTCACATTCGGTGAAGTTTACAGCCCAATCCACGGGATGCTCGCCCCCAACATGCTCAACCGCCTGCCATGGGAATACCGAGTAGGAAGGCTCTGGCAGGGGCTGACGGCTGAAAGAAACCGTGCCAGCCCGGGGTACAATCATGCACTTCAGGACTGAGAAAGCGCGAGATTGTGCACAGGAAGAATATTGGCTGGTCTTGCTCACACCGATCCAAGGCTCAGTCAAGTCACCCTGTATAAAATCGAGACCGCGCGGGTAGAGTAGATTGCTGCTTATCCGAGCATCCGCGTTGCCGGTGGAGTAGGCCGAGCTGACACAAGGGTGATTCGATCCGTGTCCACCCGAGCAAGGGGAGTCAGGATGCACGGATGGCACCGTTATCTGGTTAATAGGGGCAATCTCGCCGGCTATCGGTGATCGACTTTCACTGCTGACTTGGCTTGAACCCGAGATCTCACCACCGCACCTGTATTTGCTGCACCATCGAAAGATACCAGTAAGGCATGTCAAGGAAGAACTGCATCGGTGATGGAAGGGGTTAACAAAATGCCAACTGACCAGGACGAGTGCTGACGAATAGATGCGTGGGGATTAAACTATGCTCGACCACAACTCTACCCTGCCTTCTATCAACAAACGGGGTCGGTATCCGGCACTTACACATGTAAGGTAGGCATACATTAATGCAATAAAACCGAATATCTATCACGACTTAGACGCCTCTCTCATCCATACTACTCATCGAACCCGGCGTCGCAAAACACATTTCCTGTTCCCCTGCACCCAGCGATGTTCCCAAGTGGCTCGCAAACCCGCTGTGTATTGCGTCAGCCTTGGTATGGTGCCGGAAGCTAATGATTAGGTGTGGGGCGAGCATGAACGGAACGGTGTCAACGGTGAGTGCGGACGCGTAATCAAACCAAAGCTGAGTATCATCACATCTTGTCACGCGGGAATCTTCGGGGGTTGTGGGGTCACTCACCGGAATCGTTGAAAGAGGTAGTGTGAGCTGGATGATTGTGACCACAAGGTTCCTATTCCGAGGTCGTTAGCGGACACAAATGATTCATCAACATACTCGGGTTGACTCACAAGAGAAAATATATGATGCTGTCTGGGGCTAGCATCCGTAGGTAGACATTAGGCTGCCACTTGCCCGGCATCCGATTATCCACAGTGTCCTTGACGAGGCGACCGACCGCTAGTACAACGAGGAGCACGTCGAAACAGATCCGGGGGATAGTTAGATAGATGAGCAGAAGAGACTCGGCCCTTGACCACGGGAGTGTGGCACAGTAGTTCGTTCCCAGCAAGTCCAATGTTATCACGCCTGGGGACAGGCAGGCGTAGTTCGATCAATAAATCGTGATAGGTGATATGCGAACGACCTACCCGACTTGACGGAGCTGATATTGAAGATTTTCACCATACTAACAATCGTGGTGACTACGGTGGGTACGAAAAACAACAAGAGCACGCCCAGGATGATCCTGGATTGATTATACATAGCAAAAACGCGCAGGACCATGATCGCTGGTCGGATGCTCAGTTAGTTATAGTCTGACCCATGAATACCTGGAAAATTACAGTGAAACTCACCGGCTGATGCCGAGATAATCACATAGAACCCCAGGTTACCAAACACATAGAACCCGGCACCTAGTAGAAGTGAGCACATTTCCCAGCGTCAATTTCGAGCGGTTATGGACGAAACGTACACCTATATCAAAGCCTTGTGTATTGAAGCGAGTCAAGCATAGCATGAATATAGAGGACATACATCTTCACAAACGTTGTAAGCATTGCTTGGAGAGGGGGGAAGAACAGGGAAACGGCTGACTGGCACAGATCCACGGATAAATTTCCCCCTGAAGAGTCGTCAATTGGCTGGACTCATCCTTTGAATGCGGCATGCAACCTACATAGAGCCCGAAACGCTAAACCGCGCGACAAGTCCGTCAGCGGTGAACACAGCCCAAGAGGACCCAACGTACATGGCAACGAAGAGGCCAAGATAGCGAACCTATTGCTCTGTCAGTAAATACGAAGCGCCGCAGGACGTAGAGGGAAGGGTACGAACTACATAATATAGGAATGACATGAGAGACATTGGCCTTTGCTATCAAATTGTTCAAAATAGGACACGGATCGAGCAAGCATGAGTGACTAACCCAGACATATTCGACCTACCAGTCGATCCAATAAGGTGAGCATAGGTGTGCTGCTGGTCACACGAACGTTACCTCTTGCCCAATCGTCAGGACTGGAGGACATGGAGTGAGCTGAGTTTGATGGTGCTCGACGGGGAATTACTGACGATAATCATATACAAGGACTGTGGCCATGACCACTATATGCGGAAATTCAATCGGTGGAGGATGTAGGGCAACAGACGACCCACCACTGAAGCAATTGCCGTTGTAAAGGAGCTGTACTGCGGACTCGATGGTCGCCATTTAGGAGTAGGGTGTGTAAGCTCAAAAAGGAGTGAGAGGTGCAGCTATCCGCGAGACCACTGCCGGTCTCCTTTTCAACCTCATCCAGGCGCTGTGTTGTGATGGCTAGAAGTAGGCATGTCACATAGAGTACGATGTCAGGGTGCACAAGTTCACTGCATAGTAAACCCACCGTTCATAGCCACGCATCGGTGGAGCTGCTCGCACGTTTGTTGGCTCGCCGGTATCGGTCTGCATGCCGGACTTTGAAGTTCTGAAAGATGCAGAAAAGCTTCACCAGGCTGGCGACAAATATAAGCACCGACTGGAGCGTCGGAAATGAACAAGCAATATCTCTTGAGCCCCCCTCCCCCGAATAATTCCTTCGAGTGCCCCTCCCGCTGGGACCCTCGCAAGTAACAAGCATCTAGTATGCAGAAGAGGTCAGTTTTCCCAATGTATGGTCGACTTTCAAAGCTTTCATACAGCACCTCTATATATAAACTCGCATCAATCAATGTTCGATTGTCGACGTGTCACGTTTACTTAAACCAGGCATCGGATTCGTGTCACGCGGGACCAATGGCCACAGCCCTCGCGTTTACTTAGACCAGACATCAGGTTCGTGTCAAGCAGGTCGATGACTGTGGTCGCAAATGATCTCCCATCGCTGCATCAGCACGAAGCCTTTCAGGGGAACTCTACAGCTGAGTAAAAGACTCACCGGGCGAAGCCGTGGCGATCCATTCATTGCCGCGTCCTCTTGTACCAACCTTATGAAATTGGCCAGGGAATAGCACGAAAGAATGTTTGGGCTCCTTGAGAAAAGAAGCCTCACTGCAGTGAAGCTCAAAAGCAAATAGCCAGAGACAAAATGTGACGTTGTGGGAACCTCCTTGAACTTGAAGCTGGGTCACGTTGTGCAAAGACGCGGTCGTTTTCTGTTTACCGCAGTTGCTCTGTCTATATCGCACACCAGGTGCCCGGGACGCGGTGCTAATGACAGTTATATTTGCAACGCCATACCATCCCCTCCATGGACATGGTGTGCGTGTCCATCCGGTACTTCTCTCCGCCACCCTCGATGGGCACGAAATCGAACGCAGGCAGCTGAGCCGCCCAAAATGAGACGAACTCGTATGTCGCGAGACGCGATCCAGGGCTGCAAAATCCACGGTCAGAGCGATAGAAGGGGGGAATGCATGAACCAGAGCCGCGGCCCTGCACCGAACGCGTGGAACGTGGGCTGCAGCGGCTTCACGAACTGTCCAGACGGATCGAGGGGCGGGGTTACATTCGCGTGCGATAGGACCCCGTACCTGCGTGAGGTGCGGTCAATCACGTCACGAGAGCCGGTGGACGACCAAATCGGTTAGGGTTAGTGTAAAGCTTGAACTGACGGCGCACCTTGCAGTTGCCAGTTGCGCATCACGGCGTAGCTTGACCAGAGGACGTGGACGCCCTCGGACGCCTGGAAGGGATAATGTTAGCCCTGTGCCGGAACGCCGGGAAGGACGTCGTCGGAGAGCGCGAGACGCGCGTTTTTGGGGAGCCTGGTCAGAGGCGCAGCGTCTTGTGCCGGACAGTCAGGTGGATCGGATAGCTCCAGGTAAAAAAAAGTCTTCCTCTTGAGAATGAGAACGAGATATAATGATTTAAGCCAATTACAACGCACATGCATCTCGTCGTGCTGGATCGTCTCAGCGCCTTGCCCCGGGCAGGTTAAGGACGCACAGTTACATGAAAGAGGTAGATCCCAGATTCTTTTGAAGGAATTTGTACCCCAAGACACGAGTCGGAGTGGATGGAGTGAAGCTTGGGCGGATGGACAAGTTGAAGAAGGAGCAGCAAGAAATCTCGACAACGTGTGGATTCTGCCATTGGCGCCACCTGTCGTGTTGATCCATTGACTGAAGTTTGAACATCTTCCAGACTTCCACAGTACAGTCACGAGGGCGCAGTCAGTATGCGTCACGTGAGGTGTCGCCTCATCCAGGATTCACGAGCGACTGAAGCTATTGAACGTACTGAACCAGACTGAACCCCCGTTCCCCAAGTCCGTAAGGCTTGTCTAAAACTTTGTCAAACCCACTTTCACCGGTTTCCTAATGACTATGCACGTGCAAAGTTGCTTCACATTCGAGTACCTGCATCTCATTCGACTACGACTTCACGGTGTTGGAAAGCCTCTGGCGATTGTTCTTGAGATAGACATCACACGATCCATGTCCGGCAAAGCAGTCGGGGCGTGGCAAATAGTCCTGTCCCTGCTCAACCACACGCTGCCTCCGTAACAGACCTCGACCCATCATTGTGGGCTCCGTCACACTGTGCCTCCGGGTACACGGCGAAAGGGAGAGATCCTTCGGGAGTTGCGAGATCGTTGCATACAGAGTTCGATATCATTGCGTCAGCGCCGTCGTGATGTGAGGTACGATAGGCAATTTGATTATGCGCCGTGTTGGCGCTTCCTTTCCCAGAATCTATGATAGGTCGGAACAGCGTACGCTTGCGACGAACAATCATCTGAAGATTGGAACAGCCAAACTTAGCTTGGCAGGTGGTACTATGTATGCCTCGCACGTAAACGGAAGACGCGAACAGCCAAACTTAGCTTGACAGGCAATACTACGTATGCCTCATACAGCATCGATGTGGTCGCGCGTAAGTACGACTCTTCCATGCCACTCGTCTTCAGGTTGGCGTTATTCGGATCCTTTGCTTGAGTCTGATTATGGATTGCCGCCTGCGGGCTTAGGACGTCCTCGCATCCCGGATTGCATGTGGTGCGTATCACCTGGACCTTTGAATTACTTTACCGTGACGGAATTAACACATCCCACAGGTATAAGAGCCATCGTTGCCCACTGTGCTCATTAACTGGCAACCATGTCTGAACCGGAACTCATCTATGGCTTGTACGCCCGTGAACGTCATGTCGTCGAGGTGGAGACATGGAAGCGGATCATGCTTGAAGACGATCGAACCACGCGCTGGCGAGTTACTGGTGCCATCCAACTCAAAGACACCTCTATCAATCATTCCTTCCACGAATTTCTCCAAATCTCCATAGAGCACATCGATACTGGCACTCAGGCGAACATCATCGCTGAGCGCAAGGTTGAATGGGACCAAGTCGTGGCCGGCCCCCAAGATCTCCTCACTGAAGGGACATTTGAACTCATTCGCTCTGTCAAGTTCGACAACGCGAGGCGCACGCTCACGATCAGACAGCTCGCGTGGATTCTCAACGCCGTTCGCAGCAGCGCCCCAAAATACAAACTCCTCTGGGCGCAGTGCTACTGGTTCTGCGCCAGAGTCTACGACATCATCAAGATACGGTACTATGGTCTGGAGTCTATCCACGATGCGTTTGCCAAAATGGGCAAGTACTGGAAGATCACACCTTGGCAGAAACCTGCTTTGAATGTTAGGAGTATGGTGGGTATAATAGTCGTTCCAACCCTGCTTTACTAACATCTCTGGTATCTTGCCACCCGCTAGGATATCCCGGTTATCAACATTCCCTTGCCATCTGCCATCGGCGTTGACCTCACGCCATTCCAAGTGGTAAGTCGATCAAGTAATTTCCCCCCCTTGTGTCAGGTTGCTCAAAATACCTCAGGTTGCCGAGGTCGAGTCCAGCTCCAATGAGGACGCCGAAATCTGTGACGATCTCCTCGCCAAACCAGACAAGGACAAGAACATCAAGTCGTACTACGCGGCAATGAATGCGTACCAGAAGGACGTGGTGCATTCTGGGGTAAGCTTTGAACGCGCGTGCAATGTGAGCGGGTTCACTTATCCGCTTTCCCCGGAAGGTTTTGGAGGAAGGGATCTCGCAGGATAGTGATGAGAGTGCCGAGGCCGAGATCGCAGCCCTGTCAAAGATCTTCAAAGGCGACCCTAAGTTGGACCTCGCTCAGGCTCTTGTAGAAGGTGCTATTCTAAGAGCTCTCGATGAACTCGAAGACCTCGACAAAACGAAGGTGAGCACTTTTACGCAACCCATTGTGGTCTCTTTGACAGAAGTGTCTATTCCAGAGGACCGAGAATTAGGCATGGAGTTCGAACGATGTGTAAGGATGTCGAGTCAGTCTTAGGTCTCTTATCCTCTTCAGTTCCTTGTGATCAGTCATTCAGATGCGCTATCACGTGGATGTACAGTACCAAAAGTCATGACCACGGTTGTTGCAATCGTATGCGTGTTTGGTGAAGTCACTATCATTGGTCAACTGTACAACCCACGGGATGCTCGCCTCTTGCTCACACCGATCGAAGGCCCTGTAAAGCCGCCCCGTAGAAAATCGATCGAGAGGAAATTTAAGACCACGCGAGTACAGTATATTGTTACCTATCCGAAGTTCTGCATTTCTGGCCAACTCACGAGCAGGAGACGCTGGAGATTGTTCAATCGTCAAAATTACCAAACACATATCCGATTGAAAACCAGGGTTCCGAGCGACAGCAAGTGCGTTCAAGGAGCCTGCATTTATGTCCAATCAAGCTTCAATTGCGCACAAGCCCATCCAATACATCCAACAGTGCGTTTATAAGTAATACGTGTCAAAACCTAGGAAGTACCCCTGAAGCACTCCTTCAGGCGACGGTGACAGACGCGTTTCTGTACTCCAGTAACGGATAAGCTCCAGCCTGGCATGAATACAAAGTTAGTAGGTTCACAGCTGAGAATCAAGGCTAGCAATGGCTTACACCGAGCAGGCACAAGTGCGTCAGCGTGAAAATGGCGCTTCCCTCGTCGAGATAATCGGGGATGGTAACAGTGAAGTTTTGGTAGTAACCATCACCGACGTGGGCAGTAGGCGTAAATGGGCCGGCATAAAGAACATTCCCCAAGGCGGAAGATGGCGGCGTGCATTCGCCATCGGGGCAACTGTTGATGGCGAGGGCAATACCGACTTCAGTGCACCCGATGATGGAATTCTAGGTATGGCGCATGGTTAGCCATACGAATCATGAAGACTAGGCACAGACGCACCGGCCGAACCACTTGAGCTTCCACTGTTTCGCCAGGGCTGAGAACAGTCCCATCTGTGGGATACCCAAGCTCAATGGTCTGGCTATAGGCGGTTGCAGCAGAAGCGGCGAGGAAGGCGAAGACTGAGAAGAACTTCATTGTTGGGAGTGAAAGGTCTTGAGGATGGATGCAAAGGCCTAATGCTCACCCTTATATATGGACGATTTCGCTTGCTCTTTCGGGTCCCTCCAGGGTCCCTGAAAATATTTTGGGGCGAGGCTGTTTAGTCACTAGTGGCCTTTAGTAGTTCGAAATGTTGAATTCCAGGAGTGACGAGGAGTTACGGTTTAACGTTTAATAATTGCCATACAAGGAGATTATACAAAGTCAACGGCAGATTACAACTTTTTCACTGTTCAGGGATGTTTGACTGTACATGTCCCGAACAGATCGACGTCGGCCACTGGTAGCAACTGGCTCCCGTCATATGTGACTCCTGGCTCGATGCTAGAAAGAACGACTCCAGGCTGCTGTTCAACGTTCAATGTAAGGGGCTGGGATTATTGACATCAACGACATGGAATCGTGGTTCTGGGTTCTGCCTGGTCCGACGTAGTTCGGCTCACGCCCTTATGAGGCTGGACATCGTGTGACGCTCCGATCTGGTCAGACCTGGCGTCGTTCCCCAGCTTATCCCGTTTTAGGCAGCGTACATTCGCCTCCTTTGCCTGAGGTTTCGACTGAGGGATGCGTACCACCCATCCATTGTCAAACAATCGATGTCACTACGACACTAACGAGATGCGCACAATGGTATTTGGAAAATGGACTAACGGACGGCAGACTTGATCCAGAGTGATGTACCTGTGGCTAAACCTAGGGAAACGGCGTTACTGTAAGAACATTTACCTGGTGAACCTGTATTATTATATAAATTAGGAACCTGAATCTCCCGGAGAGGCTCGCTACAAGACACATACCAAGGCACTGCAAAATTCGGTAGGACGGCAGTGGTACAAAGCTGCATCAAAGCTACCGCGAGCCGGTACTAGTCAGTTAAGGGCCCGTTCGGGTGCAACGGTTTCGAAACCGCCACCTGCCAAAATGAAACCGTACGGTTTGCAAATGGTTTGGCTGGAACCCGCACCATTTCCAAACCGGGAGGTACGTT
>MU266566.1:2771-42514 GCA_021014945.1 Leucogyrophana mollusca | reverse complement strand
TATTTCTATCTACAGGTACCACGAACCCGACCACAGATTCTGGCTCTGTGGTTGACTCTGTGGCTGACAAAGACTCTCTGCATCAGATGTTAAATTCGTATATGCACCGATTAATAAATCGGTATTGTTGGATTCGTGCCTGTCACACATCCGACTGCGTACAATAAATTCGTTGATGAATCCGAGGGTGACACGTGTCCAGTCACACATTTACAATCTATCCCCGAGTTCTCCCCCCAATCTGTGGCAACCGCGAAAAGGGCTGTGCCTCTGGTGTAGTCTCCTAGCAAGTGATCTCCATATGCAGACCATCACGTCGAAAGAATGGCTACTGCCGTTCTAGATAAGGCCTTGAGTTGATTTAGAGCAAACCATTTTTCAACGTGGAGACATTTGATGGCATATAGGAAAGGAAATCGACAATCCAGCGCCGAAATAGGTCACCTGACAGTAGCAGCCAGTAGCTAGCTGCTAGGATGAGTATATATCATCTTGATCTGCTGGTTTTCGTGAGCCATCCATATACCAATGCTGCATGCCTGTTAGCTCTTGATAGCTCTTCAAAATCTGTACCGCATCCACAGCCGACAGAAAATTGCGAGTAACGAACACCTTTAAGATGCAAGACCATGAGTTGAGCGTCAACGGCCGCGCAGACGGGTTACGCTCACCAGAAGCCAGTTCCTTAGAGCTGCCCAGCCAGCCGCGCGATGAATCATGCGCCAGTTTTGCTTAACGAACGTCCTCATCCCATTAGGATAGCTTGCAATGAATACGTTTCTGAAAGGAGATCAGCGTGAAAGTTGAACAATCTAACCCCCGTCCAGTTGCTTACCGGTTCAGGAAGATCCATCTCGACCATAGGGCGTGCATAACCTTGTCTTCATCCCGTACATCGTCTATCTCGAACATTTCTTCCTCCCTGTCGATGATCACCCAACTAAGAACCCCAAATTCATCGAGCGACATCGTGTTCAGGAGATCATAGAGGCGAGGCCCTCCAGGACGGCAGGAGTACAGCGCCTCGCCGTCGTTCTCGCTGGGTATTGGCAGGTAAGGGTACTGCGCAGAGGGCCCAAGAGGATCGGATGGAGGTGGGGGCGTTGGATATCTTGTTGAGCGAAAGGAGGGAGTAGTAGAAGCTGTGCGAGAAGATACAGCGGTAGCAGATGTAGAACGAGAGTGTGAGGTTCCGGACAAGGTGCGACTAGTTGAACGTGAAGGAGAGTGTCCGCGGATTTTGAATTTCTTGTCTTCAGCTGTATCTACTACAGGTATTGTTACTGCCTCCATTGCGACTTTTTCAGGTGATTTAGGAGGTACCGGCGCCTGTAGGTCAGAGCCAAGGGCGTGGGCGGCATTTGAGGCAAAGTCAGGCGCCGCTATCGAAGAGGTTTCGAAACGATCTTTGTATTCCAGCCGTGGGATCAAGTCCTGTCTAAAGTGATTTATGTCGTTCAGTGATGATTGACGAGAAACGTGGATGCGACTCACGAAACAACGTCCTCTACGGGTGGGATCTCTAGGGTCAGTACGGTTAATTCCTGTAGCACTCTCGCGTCAGATGAATAAAGGATAAAGTCAAAAAGACCCACTTGGTCCTGTTCCCAGAGTATACTCACTGCAGAATGATCCCAAGAAAGGTGCTTATTCAACACTTCTCTTGTCTTGAACGTTCCATGTAGATCGCATAGGGGACATCGCCAGTCAGACATGCTGGCTCTGTAGATGTGTCTACCTTCTTGATCGTTCCCAGATGTGGACTTGGCACGGTATACCACAGTTACAGGATACAATGGCGGGATAGTGGCATCGGTGTCAACGCCGGCGATCCGACATCGATACTGAAAGCCCGCTCGCAAGTTGCGCAACAGGAAGGGAAGATGGCGCAGTCGCTGTAATTGAGAAATGCTCAGGCTCAACACCTCCATCGGGACCACGAGTGCATCCGAGATACCCCAACCTTCAACAACTCGGTCGCTGTGTTTGGCGTCGGTGTAAATCTTGGGGGGCACATCGACATCGTGATCCGAACGGTCATCTAGGTCAGGTTCGCTAGAGCTTTTGTCACGATCTGGAGAAGCATTGCCGTCAGACTCGTCATCGTCATCGTCATCCTCGTCATCATCCTCGTCTTCACCGTCGTCGTCTGATAGATTTTCAGGTGATGGTTCAACAACGGTCGCCCCAGGTGCTGATTTACGCCCGAACTGCAGCTTGCGTGCTGCTTTGGCCGGCGGTCCTTGCCTTAGGAGCAATACCTGTCATTGCTGTCCATGGGGATATCATTAGAAGCCTATGCTTACTGGGATTGCACATTAACACTGCTCGAATCTGAGGGATCCGCTAACGGGACCTCACTTCCCGTTTGCATAAGGGTGAGATTCGGCGCAAGAAAATATGATTGCGCGGCGGCATAGCGTCGACTGTCTCTCCCGCTGTCTAGATCACGGCGAGAGGAGTGTACAGATGCGGCTGTGCTCATTCGTGACGCCCGTCTGCCGTACTCAGCGTATTGGCGTTTACGGGCGGCTTTTTTCAACCAAGATGACTCTTGCATAGTCTGAGGTGAAAAGAGTTGTCGGGATTTGGTTGCCGTCTCGTAGCGAGGACCGACTATAACTGATTGTCAGCGATGCGAGATCCCCGGTAAGACACCAAGCCAGAGCGCACGAGGATTTTGGCCTACTAACTCTGGCCGTCTAGCTCGAGCTTTGAGACACATGGTTAGTTCGATACATGGCATGTAAGGTTGAGCCACGCACGACGTTGACCCAGGAGGGCTGGTCCACGGCGGCCAGGAGGCTGTCTACGCGAAAAGAAGGCATCGGGGGATGCAGGCAAATTTTCGGGACCACTTCGGGCACTCTTCGTCGCTGTCGAGCGCCTGGGTTCGCTTCGGTAGTGATGCTCAACATCATCGCGAGCCCGAGGCGGATGATCTTCCACGTTGAATGTCACCCTCCTCACGGAACCCGCGATAAGTGGTCGTTGGCCTGGTACAATGTGGGTGGCTTCAGTGCGCCTGTCATGTTCTTGCGAGGCGCTCGTAGAGCCTGCGGTCCATTTTCTAGCACTTTTTCCAAGAGACGGTGCGACAGATTTGGCTAGGACGCGCTCTCGCTGATCAGCCATGGATGTATCGATAAGTGAAATCGACGTGGACTGGTGGCATTCCGAGAGCGCTCTAAAAATGTGCCGTCACCACTTCTTGAAAGGAACGTGTAAGTGCTCATGCCATTGGAAGAAATGGCCAGCTTAAATAAGACCTACAAGGACCTACTTAAGCACGGACATACTCGAGAACTCGAGATTATCGACTCCAAGGCCGTCAACATGTACACAGTGGCGTAGTAACGCATAACATGATAATAGCTTGTCAGTATCATTCCAGAGATGAAAGATAAAAGTTACAAACCAACTCACAAGGCACGATGCTAGAAACCAGACAGCTCCTTGACTATAATCTGCATGGCCTGCTTTACTTGAATGGGTCTGCAAGACTCTATGTACAAGGTACTTATATTGAGACAAGTCCACAATGTGAAGAGCAACCCTGCACTCAATTCATGCACGAGTGTCGAGAGGAGCCACTGAACTTCGGCTCGTGATCGAGATCGTCCATATTTTAGATGAGATCTATGTGATTTTCGTTGGGCTCCAAAAACGGGTATCTTGGATGTACAGTGTCCGATTAAAAAGTTAGTAGTTCTATTATGCTCTGCTTAATCTCTTTCACCACTGCTGCTCCCACCACTGTCCGTCACATCCCCAGTTTGCAGGTAGGAGGTGCGGCCAACGCCAGTAGCGGTAGCCTTTGGGAGCCTTTTCCCACGGGCAAACATGCCAACTTCGGCATCGCGGATGAAGTTCACGATGACCATTGGCCAACTTGGGTGTGAGGGCAAGGTGTCGTAGAACTCGGGAGCGAGGGCCCGGAGGGCAGGAAGACGCGTCCATGGGACGGACGGGAAGTCGTGGTGCTCGTTGTGGTACCCAACCTTTAAAGAGAAAGGGTGTGAATATCACAAATCGGTAGGAGCAACAGAAAGCTGATGAACGCACGTTGTACGCCAGTATGTTCAGGGGTCCATAATAGCTGTATGTTTCTTGGTTCAGGCCATCCCAGACATAGTGCTCCGCGATGAAGTGTCCGGCGCAAGGATGCAAGCTACCCGCAAAGAAACTGGAGAAGAGCAGGTACAAAAGCGGGCGGACACCAAATAATTGCACAAGCACTGCGTCAAATATGAGTTGAACTACCAGGTTGATGAGGTGCCATTTGGTTGGCGTCTGTGTTCGGACGAAGCCTGGGCGAAGAGCGTAGAAGAAAATTTGGAATGTCCTAACAAGGAAAACATAAACGTGCGAGCGAAGTCGGCGTGGGGAATCATAGAAGCGTACAAAGCTACTTACGCGAAGAACGTTTTGCCAAGCACATTGTTGAGACAGAGTAACTCGAGATTCGTCGGTAGGTCGGTATCGATTCCATCTTCTCCCAAATGCTTGTGGTGCTCTATGTGGTATTTCTACAGGCACTGATAAGATGTCGTTGTTCACTGGGAGCATACTTGGACTTACTTTAAAAGCGGCCGAGTAGGGGATACCAATCGGGAGGTTAGCGAAGACAGCCAGTGCCTTATTCGCGTTGACGCCTTTGAAAGCGAGATTGTGCGTGATCTCATGGATAGCAAGGAAAAGATTGTGGTTCGCGGTGCCGCCTACCGCGTACGCCAGGAATAAAAACCAGGCGGAAAGCGGGTGAGAGTGCCGCAGGTATACAGCAATAGATATTTGAAGCGAGACGACAGCAAGTACGACATATTTCGTGAGAGGTTCGCGTCCCATGAGTTTCGTGACCTCGGGGTGGGCTTTTATGATCGCCATCCGCCGTGAGCGGTGAGGCTCTTCGGTCATAAGCCAGAGAAAGTCCGACGGGTTTTGTGGTAGACCTGGGTACGATAGGCCGTCGTCCTGCTCAGTGGGGGAAGCCACGGTTGTCCGCCTAGGTGCGCGTTTCCCTTCGGTGAGCGACTCTGCGCCGCCAAAATAACTAAAGTCTGCTAGAAAGGTCAGGCAATGTTCCTACTGCAGCCAGTTACCACCTACCGACGTCTGGACGCGAGCCCTTGCATACTGATTTTTCTGCCATGAAGCCTGTAGTCTCAGACTTGGGCAAAGCTGCGGTCGAGCTGTTTCTTCACAAGCCATTTCTCCGAAACTTGATTGGAATTACCGTGGGAATATGATTCCTCTTTCGGCCTGTCAATAATTAGAAGTGGTCTGATCACACAAGGTGGCACCATTCGACTTGCCCGCAGCTATAAAGACTTTCGACCTTGTTTTTGCGCTCGGAATATTTTTCTGGCCCTCGAAAAGCGCTGCGGATAATGTCCAGCGTCACGGACGTTGAGAGCGTCCTCAGAGAGGACGAACCGATTCAGATCCATGACGAATTCACTTTGGACCCATCAGACCCGCTGAATCTACTTCTAAATAGCAGTACCGACACCGATTCGTCTTCGTCTCAAGCCCCATCTCCACCAGACTGGTCGCAATTCTCTTCACTATGGCCAATGCAATCGGGTGAGCCTTGCGGTGGCACCACACAGCCAGGCGCAAGCGAGAACGCCAAGCTGGCAGATTTCGGCATGGATTTTGACTTCTCACTTCCCATGGACCTCGACTTCACCAATGGAGCCATGTCTATGGCTATCGATCCCAGTGCACTGCACTTTGACAGCAAGGCGATTCATCAGCCCCTCTTTGACTTGTCCGTGCAGCCACAAGACTTGCTCTCGGCATCATTCCCATTCACATTCTCGTCTCCGACGCTGAGTACAACATCTGCGTCTTCCGCATCTACCGAAGAGAGTTTACACCGACCGAGCATGCCTTCTGAGACATCCGTGTCGCCTCTTATGGAGCCAAGTGCGACCCCTGCACCTCCAGTTAATGCGGGTGGGTACTTGCTACCTTTGAAGTTAGATAGTCACCTAATATACCTGGAAGGTCCTTTTATGAGCTCGGATATCGCCCCCAAGCTCCCCATTCCTCGTCTTGCACCATCTGGTGTAAAGCGACCCCTTAAATCCGAGCCTGTGCCTCCGACCTATCAATCTTCGTCCGCGTCGTCCTCGCCTTCACCTGGGCCCGGTACGCCTAGCTCGGAAACAGGTTCTGCCGCTCAGGGCGGGAGCGGAACTTCAGTCATATCGCGTCCGAAGACCAGCCACACGACGATCGAACGTCGGTATCGCACCAATTTAAACGCCCGAATTCAAAGCCTGAAGCAGACTGTTCCTGCACTGCGTGTTCTGGATCAGAACCACAATGCCTCGGATGGATACGTTGTGGATGAACGTGGTTATATAGACGGAGTCAAGGTCGCTAGGAAGGGGAGCAAAGCTAATGTACTAGGAAAGGCAGTAGAGTATATTCGGTAGGCTGGGTTTCAATCTTGCCATCGCCGATGCTCACTTTCATCATCAGAGTCTTGAAAAGACGCGAGGCGCGTCTGAAGCGTGAACAAGACGGTTTGCGTACGCTCATTTGTGGCATTCCGGGCGGTCACATCTTGCTGGGGCAATGGGAACAACAGTGGGTTCAGAAATTTGGCGGCCCAGAGAGGGATGAAATCGACAATGAAGCGGAAGCGTATGAAGGCAGTGATGATGAAGACGGGGATGGGGAGGACGAAGGTGATGACTCTGAGCGCGCGCGGAAGAAACCCAAAGTCACCAAAGCGCCGCCAGCGAAGAAGGAAAAGCGCAAAATAGCCCCCGCTGCTGCCCCTCCCCCAGTGAGCGCAGCAGAGACTGCAGATAATGTCGCCGGCATCGTCGTCCCTGAAAAGAGAAAACGTGGTCGCCCTCGTAAGATACAGCCAAATGCGCCCCTCCCTTCAGCCCCATCGGCCCCAGTGTTGCTGTCTGATCCTGCTGCTCAGGCTCAGCAGGTTCCCCTTCAGACGCAGATGGCACCACAGACTGCGCAGCCACAACAATATCTGCTGGCGGTATTCGCTCTCTTCTCATTCTTCAACTCACCATGGACCTCCTTTTCATCCCCGAGTGCCTCCCACACGCATACGCACAAAGGATCCGTCCTCTCGCATGTCCATACCGAAACTCCGACCCCTCCCGCGGCGGCCTTCCCGACTACCTCAGGAGACTGGAGTTGGAACGATGTTGTTCAAACCATTCATCTACTGGCATCGCTTTTAGTTCTTGCTTCCGTTGTCGTCCCTTGGCTTCCTCTTCCGCGAAGATTGAGAAGGACCCATGTTTTGCGACTTATCCCTTTCACTTCTGCAATCTACGGGACACGCACTAGCGCCCCATCCGTCCACTCGACTACAGATGACTTGCCTACTCCCCCTGCGTCCCCCATCGTTAGTGACTCGGAGTCTGACACTGGCTCATCGACCGAAGAACCTTCCACTCGCCCTACCCACGAGGTGTCTCGGACCCGCAGTCCCTTAACGAATGCACTCGCTAAGAGAGGCTCAGAGGACGAGAGGGAGGCCATACTCACCGCGTTAAGGCTATCTGGCGGCTTCTCGGGCATCGTTCAGAGCGTTTTGAGTGGTGGGAAGAAATGCTTCAATGCATCAGAACGTGCACTTGAGCGGCAGGCATGGGCTCGCCTGGCAGAACTTGTCGTCATGGATCCGACCCACAGCACCTCCATTACTACCCGCCTCCAAATATATATTCACTTATCATCGATCCTCGACTCTTCTCCCTCCACTTCAACTTATACTTCCAACCTGTGCACGTCTGCGTTCCTCGTCCGTTCTCTGCCTCTTCCGTTGGCTCAAGCCCGCTCTACGACGTTGTGGAATCTTGCGCGCGCTCAGAAATCCGTAGACCTTTTGCGGCCGTACGAGCGTCTCGTCTTGGAGACCCTTGATATAGAGGAAGCTGCAGAGCGTCTTGGGAGTTCGGTAGATGTCTCTCCGGTTGCGGCTCTTGCGGCGTCCCTCGTGAACGAGAGATTACGCACTCATGCATCACTTTTATTCACGCACGGTGTCGCACAAGGAGTTCCTCAGGACGAGTCTAGCTCCCTTCACGACAAAGACGCAGACGAAGCTGAGGTAACGCGCCGGCGTGAAACAATTAGTGCGGGACGCAGTTTAGGAGGCCGCCCTTGCGCGTTGGTCGATGCGTTTGAAAAGGTGTGGGAGAGCGGCGTCCTCAACGTCGACGATCTACTGGTCCATGATGCTACGGACAACGGAGAAGAGGAGATCGAGACCCTGCTGACCGCTATCGTCTTGTATCGCCGTGTCTTTCCATCTCAGATCCTGTCATGCAACACCCAGCCTGGCGATCACGAGGGCACCACTGTCGCGTTCATTCTTTCGCCTCCTCCCAGCCCTCCGTCAAAGTATTCAAACTCTGTACGAGACTGCCAGGACAAGGATGTTCTGCTGCGACTGCGTCGTGCTTTGGGATCAAGTGTTTTCGACTACAAGGAGCGTGAACAAGGTGATGGTGATGACGAGCGCCAAGAATTTTCACTCGAGGATGCCAGGGACAGAGTCGTTGATATGCTGGTGGACGTTGAGAGAAGAGGGAGGAACCGACTAACTTAATATACCCCCCCGCCTCCACCCGCCGTCCTGTTTTTCGTGCAATGGCTGGCAATCTTGCGTATGGTCCGCTTCCATTGACTCTTTTCTCTATTTTGATTATTATATATAAGCTATCAGACCCCGTGTAATAAAATTGTTTTTCATACGACACAGCGGTCTCTTAGATTGTGTTTAGTCGCACAACACGACGACGGATCTTCTAGGATGAGGCTCCACACGCTGCCGAGTGGATTGCAGTCTGAGGCTAGTACTATTAATGCGCTATGAGCCCAATCAGGGTGATGGTTGTTTGGCTACAGCCTTGGAAACAAACAACGCGATCGGTCACGTGTTTATCCACTAAAATACTTAGCCTGCTTGCGACTCTGGAACTCAGATTCTGACATTACTTAAACGCGAAGGACATCAGCCCTATACAATGTCAGCAGAACAGTCAGAGTTCACCTTCTCGACTGAAGTGCCTTCCGCGCCAGGACCATCGACGCCGCTGCTCCAATCGTATACCTATCACTCTCCCACACCCACAGCGGCTGGCCCATATATTCTCGGAGTAGACGAAGCAGGGCGCGGCCCCGTACTTGGTCCACTTGTGTATGGTGTCGCATACTGTCCTGCTTCCTATAAAGAAGATCTGGAGGGACTTGGATTTGCAGGTACGTGGTGCTTCAGTCTACGTAGTTTATAGATCCGGTGACACTGGGTCGGGCATAGACTCGAAGACGTTGACGCCTGAGAAAAGGGCGTCACTCTTGGAGGTTCTAAATTCCGATCCAGACAACCTTGGGTGGTCTGTTCGGGTGATAAGGTACGGTCCATCAAACCCCAGCTATTTGTTCAAAGCTGACGCTTACCAGTCCTCAGGCTATATCAAGTGGCATGTTACGACTGCCACCTATCAATTTGAACAAGCAATCACAGGACGCCACTATACTTTTGATACGTGATGCCCTCCAGAGGGGCATGCAGCTTTCTGAGGTACGTTGTTACACCCTTTACCAGCAATCGCACTACGAAATGAAGAGCGCGAAGGTCTACGTAGATGCCCTCGGAAATACGACCACTTATGAAGCCTACCTTTCGTCTCTTTTCCCTGGTATAAATTTTACGGTGACGACGAAGGCAGACTCGAAATTCAAGATTGTAGGCGCCGCGAGTGTTGCTGCGAAAGTCACCCGCGACGCGTGCGTGGAAGGATGGACGTTTCAGGAGTTCGCTGATTCTGAGTTGTCGTGGAGTCGCGAGTTCGGTAGCGGATATCCATCAGGTCTTTTCGCGTTGCATTCGAACGGTGGAAGGTGACGACTGACTTGGCTTTTTGTTTGCTTTTAACTCGGACAGATCCAAAAACGCAAGCCTGGATAAAGGACTCTGTAGACCCTACATTTGGCTTCCCTTCTCTTGTGCGATTCTCATGGACGACAGTAAAAGTCATTCTCGAGAAATCGGCGCATTCCGCCCAGTGGTGAGTGGCGTCCCCTGTTCCTTGACCGGAAGCTAAACCAGCGGGTTGTCCCAGGATTGACGAAGGACAGGAATCACTTGTGAAAGCTTTTGAAAGTGCTAAAGGCAGGGATAAAGATCGATGTGCCGTCACTAAAGACTTGGGCATTCAGAGCGTGGGTGTCTTCTGAGCGCCGCGCAATGACTTTCCGACTTGCAGCAATACACGGGCACTACAGCTTATGAGGACTGGATTCCATCACGCGTGCATTTACAATCAACGCTGGCAGTCTATCGTACAGCTACACTTGAGACAATTTTACGGTTTTACATTGGAATCCCCACCAACGACTTCGTCCTACAGCGATTTAGAACTCTCCTTGCTTAGAGAGCGCGTTCTGGGCGCGCTGGTTGGCTGAATAGGCTCCCGAGGTCAATTAATCATCGAATGAAAACATGAACGGACTGACCCTCATGCTTAGCGCGTTGCTTGTCGACCTCGTCCATGCCCTTAGTCTCAGCCAGACGGTCAATGAAACCTCCGGTCAGAGCAGCACTGTGAAGACTTAGTTAGTCCTTCCAAAACCCGTAACGGCGACGACATACATGAGCTCGGTGGCCTTCTGGTGGTTAGCGGGCTTGCCGTTCTTTGAGACATGGTGCTCGTACGCCTTGGCGGCCTCATAGGAAGCGGCAGCTGCGACGAGCTCGTGCGACAGCTTTGCAGAGTGTCCGCCGGTCACCTATGATGTCAGGGGTGTTTCGTCAACGAGCAAGACTACCGCCTGATGTGGAGGCGAACGTACTTGAGAGTGGGCCTGAGCCTCTGGAGAATCGTGAGTGAACCACATTATGGATGTAAATTGATGGTGTGTAGATGTGCTTTGGATTGTGTGATTGTATAAGGGAGTTTGGTAGAGGAGAGGAGAGGAGAAAACATAGGGTTTATATATGAGGCTTCATTGACCCCTAAATGACGTCCCAACCCACTGACGGGGTATGTGTCCAATCACATGATCGGCCTGGGTGGGGCAGTGGTACATACCTTGCCTGTTAAACTCGCAGAGACCAGCGATACAGTTTTTCAATGCAACTGCAACGACGAGATGCCGACAGCAGGCTCCGATAATCAAACCACATTAAATAAACACCGTGTCTATACAAGATTCTACAGTGATTTAAGAGGACAAAGCCCACCAGCGAAAAGGATGGTCAGAGCTTGAACCATGCTCCACGACTCTGTCATGGGTATGGTGGTGATGTTGTGGTGATGGTATGTCAATGTGTGCTTTGTTTCGATAGCCAAGTCAGGGCATGCTTCTCGGAAGCAGTCCGAAAAATCGCCTTCGTTTTGCTTTATCTTCAATTAACGCTCGCGCCTCCGCCTCCATCTCCTCCTCGGAGACATCACCTCCAAACGAGTACCATATCACGGTCAGCATACCGGCTACTGCTGTGACTACACACCTGAGAATACCGCGGAGGCCACCATCAGTAAACTATACCACCTCAAAAAATTATAATTTACCCTGTCATGGCCCAGATTCCTTTGGGACGCCAGCCAAGTATTTGTTGGTATGGACCAAGGGGCAGGCCCGACAGATCGGTAGTGGATGCGTGACCCGCTGCGTTACCCGAGCTCGGTATGCCCTGCGCTGCACATTGATCATATAGGAAAGGGGGAACTCTCCCTACGGCCCGTTCCTGGGCTACGAGGGGTGCTTCAATGAATTGCACAGCCAAACCAGCCTCTAGATGCCATTCCATGTGACCTGCAGGGGGTGTCGTTACATTTCTAATAAGCCTAGAAGTCGTGCGAGGACGTACAATGGAAGAACCATGCGCCAGGGTTGTCGGCGATAAAGCGAAGAGTAACAGAGCCTCCGGGAGAAACAACAACAGTGTCGCGTCGCATCGGGTTAGCCTGACCCTCGATTAGAGGCGGGTTAAGCACGGGATCCGTGGAGTTGTATTGCTGTGCACGGTTTACAATCTGGAAGTTGTGACCATGTAGATGGCTGCATAACGGGATCAGTCGTAAAATTACTCGGCCAGAAAGGGAAAAAAGATACACGCACAAAGGATGCTTCATGGTGTCAGTGTTCTTCAATACAATGTCGATCACATCCAGGTGATTCAGGACAAAGCTGGTGGGCCCGTACGCTTCCTGGATTGTCGCATTTTCCCCGAGACTCAGCTCCGATAATATGGCAGGAACAAGAGGTGAATTATAGACGATGCCGTTGATCATGCCACGGTTGGTCCCGTCAGTCATCGTGGCGAACGCGACCTCGAGCTCGATGCTTTGGGTTACGGGCGGCTGAGGGATGGCGACAAGCGGGACAAGAGCGGTGTCATTCATCTCGGTGTACTGTGGTGTTGGACTCGAAGTTGTGACTGGGCTGCCAGGAGTGTAGGCGATGGATGCGGTAACATCTTAGAGAGCAGAGGGTTCGGGTAAATAGCCTGATAAGAGATGCCACACTTACTTGGCTGAAAATTGCTAGGAACTTTATCGAACGCGGTGGTATCCATGTTGGCATGGACAGCCCAGTTGGAGGAGCTGTCATTGCGTGCTGTCACAAGAACAGAATAGCGCTGTGCAGCAGAGATGTCAAGAACGCCCATTGGCATCTCATGGACATCAGTCTGGCAACCAAAAACACCAAAATACCATGAGAGCGATTCGGGGACACCAAACAACCAAGTTACTCACACCATCTCCTTCAATAATACGCATATCATGGCCGTCTATCCAAAAGAAGAATGCGGCGAAAGCTGACATATTTATGACGCGCAAACGGTAAGTACGTCCAGGGACGAACGGGAGTGTTGCGTTTTCATTAAATCCCACCGCCGATGTCACAGGAGACGGGGAAATGCCTCCGATAGGGGACAAATAGGTGGTATTCTGCGCAAAATATATCAATGCAGAATCTGTTAAATGTTTGGTCAGAAAACGGAGCGCCCCGCCAGGATTAAGCTGTGGATTTTGAGAACAATGATATTCACCAGGAACAGGCTCAATGCCACCTGGATTGGCAATGTTGATGTATTGGTTCAGGAGTAATTGGTGCTCCTGATGATACCAATCGCTGAGTATGACAGTGTACTCCTCATCGTACTGATAAGCCTCGTCAGCCGGATGAAGGGTCAGAGGGGCGCGCAGACCGTCAACATACTGGCCCTGTTGGGACGCCCAGAAGGCAGATTAGCGCATTGTAGTTACATACTTAGGGGAAATTTCTACACGATCGTGACTGTGAACCCAATACGTGCCCCATTGTTCAGACATATTAACGGGAACGGCGTAGTCAAATGTCTGGCCTGGAGGGATGCCACTAGGGGAAAAGTGTCAGCCTAAATCATATCACGAGATGGCACAAAACGAAAGGAGATTTATGCGAGTAATGTAAGTCTACTCGGCACTAGACCATCATCCTATCTGGCACTTGCCGGAAGAAATACCGGCAGGAAAATTGCCATCCAACATACCACTGTGCAACTCCAACGGTGCCATCCATCCAGGAAGTCGAGTTGAAGAAAATTCCATGATGATGGAGTGATGTCGGGACGTCAAGACCATTCGTTACGTGGATGAGGAGTGAGTCCACAGAGTTCATTGAAATCGGCGGAGGCCTGACCAAACAAAGCGTAAGTTGATTCAATGAAGCCATAAATGTAGATAAAAACCCATACGGCCACGTTCCATTGACTCCAATAACGCGACGGTCAAAGAGACCATCGGGATTGGCATTTTCAACATACGTGATTTTCCACCATATCTCTTGGATCCCAGCCAAGGCAGGGGATGCGATGACAAGAGCAGGCAGTACGCGACGATACCACCGCATGGGTATGAGTATCGAAGTTTGATAAATGCGCTTTAGTAATCGTGATGCCCAAACGAGGGACTGGAGCGCGCAGCAAAGTACCCAACCGACGCGGAGGAAGTGCGAATTCGAGCGGGTCTGGCGCACTGGTCGAGAAAAAGACGACACAGTTTGTATGACCCCGAGATTTATTATGACACGGCGGCAGCGACCCTACCTCCAATTTTGCGTCGCCATCAACATGTTAAAGGGACCGCCGTAAGGCAGCGTAACTGGCTGACCAAACTCAGCTTGCTATCTGGGATGATTAAGGGTCAGTAGAAAGGCACCGTTGGAGGTTGGATTACGAGCCAGAATCAGAGTTGCCCATTGTCCATGAGGAATAGCTCTTGAAGCCATCCATGGTCATGGTTTAGGCGTAAGCTTATTGACCCTACAAAAGTACGTGAACATGAGAGCTAGCAAGCTTAAACAAGCCGCTGAACCTTTCGGAGTTCGGATATGAGAGTTATCTGATAAACCTAAATATACAACCCTAGTCCCCCGAAAGGCTTGTGAAAGACGTTCTTAAAGCCTCCAAGATGGCCCAGGCGACCCTCAAACATGGCTCAGAACCTGTTTTCTGTCTTCATTTTTTTCATTGTTTTCCGTGAAACTCTTGAGGCCTCAATTGTCATATCGATCCTCCTCGGTCTCGTGGACCAGGTTGTCCACAATGAGCCCGAACGCGTCGCTGGGGTCGAAGTTATTCGGATGGTTGCCATAAACCAGAGCAGCAGCTTGTCGACCGTCGATGGTTCGCCCTCAGACGCCTCCGCCACAGCTTCAGCACAGCCTGACATGGGTCGGCGCCGTCTTATTCGGATACTCAAGTATCAGGTATGAGGAAGACATCTAGAAACCTAAATGGTTGTGATGTTCTGACGCACGTCGACGGCAGATTCTCCTTGGAGGTGGCATGGGTTTTCTTATAGCACTTGCTTTGGGCGCTGCTTTCATTGGGGTCTGGTTCACAGAAGCATCCAACCTTTGGGAGAAGTCTGAGAACGTTCTACAAGGTCTTCTTCTCCCTGTTTCAAATTTGAAATGAGCTCATACTTATCCTGTTAGGCGTTTTTCAACTTATCGCTTCAATCATGATATTCGTCATGGGTATCACGCTGTTGAAGATGGACCGCGGGAAGGCCACCTGGCGTGTAAAACTCCAGCGTTCCATCAACAACGAGAGTGCGTCTCTCCGAACTCACCTACAACTGCGATATGAATAGTTTCCAACACCCCAGGGCGAGGTCGCGGCGCGAAAACTGCAAAATGGGCACTTTTCGTCCTTCCACTCGTCACAGTAGTGCGCGAAGGCACGCAGCCCCGTCTAGAGCGCGGCTTTTGACACTGACTGTTCCCTCGGTGTCGTTGTAAACAGGTATCGAGGCTGTTGTCTTCGTTGGCGGTGTCTCGTTTAGCCAGACCGCAACGTCCATTCCCATAGCCGCAATCGTAGGTTTGATATGTGGACTCATGTGTGGGTTCCTCATCTACCAGTTCGCTAGTCGAACAAGTGAGTGTACTAGTTTCTTATAAGAACGGACTGTTCATGATTTATCCTATCAGCCCTCTCTTTGGTTCTCATCATCACGACGAACCTCATCTTGCTCATTGGTGCCGGGCTCTTCTCTAAAGCGGTCGAATCCTTTCAAGAAAATGCATTTGACAGGCTTGTTGGGGCTGACCCGGACGTTAATGGCGTTGGTCCTGGGACATATGACGTCCGCGGCAGCGTGTGGGCCCTTGATTGTTGCAATCCCGACACACGGGGTTGGTCAATATTCAACGCCGTGCTAGGTTGGCAGAACAACGCGACCCGTGAGTAACTCAGCCTCCAGGCCCATTTACGACCGCTCCATCTAATTTCTTGTCGCAGAGGGTAGTGTCCTCTCCTACGTTTTTTACTGGCTAGCGGTCATCACAACGCTGGTTTACATGAAATACAACGAAGTATGTTCTTGATTGCATCGGTCGCGTAGCTTTCCTTGATTGGGCATGTCTTGATAGGGACGTACCAAGATTTTCGGGCGAGAATCTGCAACTGGTGCCCACAGACGGCGCCTCCGCTTGGCTAAGTCCGAGCCTGCCCGTTTGCCACGATTGGATGCAGAAGTTGGTGCGGTTGCAAGCGCTAACTCCTGACCACTACAAGGCAGATGTGTGCTGGGACACTGGCTTTCTGGCATTTCGGATTATGTCTAGCAGCGTTAGAACGTTGTTGTGTGGGGTCTTGACAAGATGGACGATTCCCTATGTTATTGGTGTGCCTTAGTTTATAATTATGTATCTTCGTTTGTGCATCGGCCACGACGCGTCGGTGTTGCAGAATAAACACTTCGCATTGCGATTTGGTGGTGCGTTACAAACCTGGAATCCTTCGCACAGATTTCGGTGCATCCTTACCTCGTATCAGGAAGATTTTTGGGCTGTGGGAGATGTTGTGGACGTTCCCGGGCCGAAATTCGATTCAGATGCTGTCCCTAACAAAGCAGACTCCGAATAAACCAGATGTGCCAAACCTACCACCACCCAACAATCGCACGATGTTACATATCAACTTTCTGCCCCGGTGTCGGGGGATGGTGACTCGGGCGGCGTAGTCAAACTTGGGTAGGTGGAAGGGCGGTTGGAGAAAACTACGCCTTCTCAGAATGCTGCCAATGTTGTACCGATTGTTATCCATGATTGCAGAACAGCGTCGCCGCGACAGGTCAAGAAAAATGGAATAGATTCGCAACTAAGATGATGGCAGGTTCAGATACTGGATACATGGTGAGATGCCGTCTTTCAATACAACTATTCACGCCTTCTTCTTGATCAGCCCAAACAGCTTCCCTTTTTTCTCTTTCTCCTCGATTCTTATCCTCGCCTCGGCCTCCATCTCCTCCTCGCTGATGGCTCCTCCCATGAGGGAGTACCACATCACGGTAAGCATTCCAACCACAGCCGTCAATACACAACTGCACAGGTGAGTTTAGATTAGCACAGCGGATAGAGGAGGGAAGAACGCGCACGTACCCGAACATCGCCAAAATACCCTTCGTGAGCCACCCGAGCTCTTGCTGGTACGGGCCAAGAGGCAAGCCGTCCAAGTCCGTCGTCGAGGCGAACCCGGCTGCGTTCCCCGAAGAAGGTAGGCCGAGTGCGGCGCACTGCTGAGCGAGGCTTGCGGGGACCTGGCCTACCGAACGTTGCTGGGCCTCGATGGGTGCTTCAATGAATGTTATAGCCAGGCCGACCTCGAGATGCCATTCGACATGGCCTATGGGATACGTGTTATTCGCAATGATCCATGGAAAGTCTGAAGCGACGTACAATGCAAGAACCACACCCCCGGGTTGTCTGCGACAATGCGAAGGGTGACAGAGCCACCTCCTGGGATTGTAACAGTGTCGCGTCGCATGGGATTGGCTTGTCCTTCAATCAGAGGTGGGTTGAGAGTTGGGTCTGTCGTGTTGTATTGTTCAGCTCGGCCGACGATTTGGTATGAATGGCCGTGAAGATGGCTGCTCTTCTTTGTTAGTTATGTCTCCGTGGACGAGAACTGCAGACGCACAAAGGGTGCTTCCCCGTGTCGCTGTTCTTGATCACGATATCAATCACATCCAGATGATTGAGGACAAAGCTTGTCGGTCCATAAGCTTCCGCAACTGTTGCATTCGGCCCAAGTGTCAACGCCGACAACACCGCAGGAACCAAGGGGTAGTTATAGGTAATGCCATTTATCAGGGCATGGTTGGTGCCATCATTCATCGTGTCGAATTCAAATTCTAGGTCGATGGTTTGGCTCGATGGTTCGTACTGTGGGATGACGTCTACTGGAACGAGGGCGGTATCGTTTGTCATTTCGTAGTCATCAATGAAGCCGGAGTCTGTGATGGAGTTTCCAGAAGCGTAGGTTATAGACGAGGATATGTCTGATGATTAGGTGGGTAGGCGGCAGGTGAGTTAATTTGTTTTCCTAAGAAGAAATAGAGGAACACATACTATATTGCAGATTGTCTGGCAAATGGTCAAGCATGGTGGTATCCATGTTGACATGGATGGCCCAGTTCGCAGAGGTGTCGTTGCGCGCAGTAACGAGGATAGAGTACCGCTGTGCCGCCGAAATGCTGATCAGGTCAGTTGGATATTGCTGTGTATCCACCTGATTGCAAGTGAATGAGTTTATTATGCCGATAAGGTTATAGGCAAGACTCACGCCGTCAGCTTCAATAATAGACATAGAGTGACCGTCTATCCAGAAGTAGAAGCCAACGAAACCAGACATGTTGATTAGACGCAGTCGGTATGTCTTCCCGGGAACGAATGGAAGCGTCGCGTTTTCGTTGAAACCCACTGCCGCGGTGACCGGGGAAGGGTTTGTACCTGCTATGGGAGGCAAGTAAGCCCCATTTTGCGCGAAGTAAACCAGCCCGGAGTCTGTGGGGGACAAGGGTCGATTAAAATGATCATAGGCGGAGTTGAAATAGGAGACAAACCAGGGATGGGTTCAGCACCGCCCGGGTTAGCGATGTTGACGAATTGTTTCATGAGAACGGTGTGTTCCTGATGATACCAGTCACTGATTAAAATAGTGAACTCCTCATCGTAGGTATAAGTCTCGTTGGTGGGATTGAGGAGCAGGGGAGTACGGAGGCCGTCGACGTATTGGCCCTGTCAAATTTGCGCACAGTGGATGAGTGAAGGGACAAAGCACACCAAGTGGCGAGCTGCATACCGCGGCGTGACTGTGGGCCCAGAATGTCCCGCGTTGCCCAGAGGTGTCGATGGGAACAACATAGTCAAATGATTCACCAGGGGGAATACCGCTGAGAGGAAGGTATGTCAAAAACAAGTGACGGGATTAAATCAAACTAACGTACCACTGTCCAACACCCACGGCCCCGTCCATCCATGATGTCGAGTTGAAGAACATTCCATGGTGATGAATCGATGTTGGTACGTCAAGACCATTTGACACATGTAGTACAAGAGAGTCGGTCGTATCAACATCGAGCGGCGGAGGTCTGATGAACGATGGCGTCGGTAAGAGAAAGTTAGATGAATGAACGAACGACGTACGGCCAGGTCCCATTCACACCGATGACGCGACGTGGATAGAGACCGTCTGGGTTGGCGTTCTGAACATAGGTGATGTTCCACCATTGCTCTTGGACACCTGCAATAACAGGCGAGGCAGCCAGAACCAGAGGTAGGAGGTATTGGTGACAACGCATGCCGGGAGATGAGAGGGTGCGTTTTCAGAAAAGAGATACAAAACCTGTCGGTCTATAAAGGCACGATGGCGTGTGGACGTACGGGCGTTTTCTTGCCCTATGCCGTTCTTCCGGAACACCAAGCCAGCGTTCGAGCCAACATTGACCCTACGTTAGCCGAGAAAAATAATCAGATAAGTGGCTCGATCAGTCATTCGCTTAGTCACGATCGCAAAGTGGATAGATTTGCCCTCGTGAAGGCTTTTGGGACCGGGCTGCCTTCTCTGCCAGCAGCTCGTCCAAGGATGCCCAGTGCAACATAAGCATAACGGCATGCACGGGGGTTCCTAGGGAAGATGTGCCCTCAAGTTGGACTAGATCCTGGGTTCAACGGTTTTCCACGAAACGGATGGTGGCGCTCATGAAATCGTAATCTAATCTAGATGAGTAGCCGTAAATCAGGTACATAGCAACCCTTTTTTGTGGTGACACAACCGCCGGTGCCGCTCCTTTGGATCGGTTCCAGTCATCTGATAAGATAGACCCGATATGTCTTTTCGGACCCAAAAAATTATCTGATAATATTACAGCACCAGAGGTTTAAAGCGTGGTCCTGAAAGTCTCCGAGTTCCTTGACGCTGCACGGTCAACCGAGATGGCTCCTCAGAACCTGTTCTCCGTCTCCATCTTCTTCATCGTCTTCCGTGAAACCCTCGAGGCCGCTGTCATCGTCTCAGTCCTCCTTGGTCTCGTCGAACAGATTGTACATGATGACCCACAGCGTCTTGGTGTCTCCGGGGAAATAGTCGACCGTATACAAGCTGCAGCTGCCGCCAACGCGCCTGACTCAGACTTGCCGGTCGAAGGCGGCCAGTCAGATGCCCTCAAACGTCGCCTCATTCGCAAACTCAGATTCCAGGTATGAGGACGCAGCTCTTCCACGTGAAACTGTTTTTGACGCGTATACCACGAAACCTCAGGTTTTCCTCGGCACCGGTATCGGTCTATTGATCGCCGTCTGCTTGGGTGGTGCTTTCATCGCTGTCTGGTTCACTCAAGCGTCCAACCTATGGCTCAAGTCCGAGAATCTTTGGGAAGGTTCGTTACTCGCCTCTCGTTGGGGCGGCGATCCTGACTTCCTTCCCAGGAATCTTCGAGCTCATCGCTTCCCTCATGATTTTCGTGATGGGTGTTACCATGCTGAAAATGGACCGCGCCAAGGCCAAATGGCGCGTTAAGCTCCAGCGCGCCTTCAGCGGAGAGCGTGCGTTCTCTCCCGAGATTCTCACTGCGGCTCAGATGTAGCTTACTCTCGCGTTACAGAGGTCGACCGTGGTACCAAGACAGGAAAATGGGTGTTGTTTATTCTTCCCCTCATCACGGTCCTTCGTGAAGGTACGCGACCCTACCTGTTTACATAACCCATTAAAGGGTTTTGATCGACGGTTTCATTTCCTCCGCATAACGAAATCAGGTATTGAAGCCGTTGTTTTCGTTGGTGGTGTCTCCCTCGGACAGAACGCGACCTCCATCCCAATAGCAGCCATCGTCGGATTAATATGCGGCTTTATCTGCGGTTTGCTCATCTACCAATTTGCCAGCCGAACCAGTGAGCTTGGGGTGTTTCTCCAAATGCGAGGCCCAACTTAACATTTCCCTTTACAGCCCTATCTCTCTTCCTGATTGTCATGACCAACCTTATTCTTCTCATCGGTGCCGGCTTATTCTCCAAGGCCGTCTGGTCATTCCAAGAAAACGCGTTCAATAACCTCCTCGGCGCCGACGTCGACGATTCTGGAGGAAACGGCCCTGGATCATACAACGTCGTTGGTAACGTGTGGCATCTCGACTGCTGCAACCCAGAAGAAGCACAAGGGTGGTCGATCTTCAATGCTGTCCTTGGGTGGCAGAACACCGCGACGCGTGAGTTTTGTCTACATATTGTATCATGGGGCACAAACTCACTACGGCGAATAATGAACAGTGGGAAGCATTCTTTCATACGTGTTCTACTGGCTTCTTGTCATCGTCGTGCTTATCCGCATGAAGTACAAAGAAGGACGTACGACGCTCTTCGGTATGGAGTCAGCTGCAGGTGTTCGCCGACGTCATTTCCGCGAGAGCCACTCCGAGTCGGACTCTGCATCCGGGAAGGAAAAGGAGGGGGACAGCACTGGCGAAGTGGAAAGTCTTCCCCGGTGAGAAACGGGAGGTTTGAATTCCAATGATTTGCGGTAGTGCCTCGAGATACCCGCGATCAGTCGATAAATGGTCTATGTCTTTTCACGAATTCGATGTACGTAGTAACAAATGAAGACGAAGCTTTCTTTTCACTCTAAAGAATCCCCTTGTCTGCTTGCGAAGTCCGAATTGAAGACTAGTGTTTGCTTGGCTCAACTTGAATTGCTTGGCTGGGTTTGACTTCATAAGTTCTGGCTTTAGCCTACAAACTTAGCGAGATGGTAAGCGTTATGTAGTTGACTCTAGCCGTGGATGGCCTTGCACTACTTGCTTCTATCTTCACTTGACTTGAAAATTTTCTCGCGAAACTGGTACTTGTGCTACCAGGCAGCGATATCATATACCGTCAGTGTACCGCCAACCAACATAGTATCGGTAGAGTTATTTCAAAGTCACGACATGAAAATAATACAAGTAGGCAACTTAGGCACTGAAAATTTTAACGACTTGGAGACAAGTTTTGCGGTCGCGACTGATGCTAGGACCTGAAGACAATATTGCGATTGCCAACGCTAACGCGTTGAGACAATTCAGCTGTTTCGGGGTGACATCCACATGCATGTGGTCCGATGGATTACAAGTTACTCTGGGCACTCCTTCACTGACCAGCGGTCTGGTGCACTTGATGCCGACGCAATGGGCACAAGGCACACGAACATCAACATCCAGCGCTCTGGGAGGAACGCCGTAGTTGAATGAATTTACCGTTTTACCTCACACCCAATCGCAACGGATTGATTTGCGAGACCTATCGGGTGTCAAACCGTCCATGATTCTTTGGACGATACCTACCACTTGGGCGAGCTTCATATGCCGAAAGCACCTACACTATCAGGACGACCAGCGATGATGTGATCAGATGCCTGACTTATCAGATAACAAGCGCTTCATTGACGTGCAGATCGGTCGAGGTTCGAATTTCCAATTAATATTGACAGGAATAGCCTTCTGCAGAGAATTTATCTGATAAGATGAAAGTGCTCCGAGACCCAGGATGTGGAACAGCTCGCGATACAGAGCTCTAGGGGCGATGGTGCGTTGTCAGCGTGTGCCTCAAGCGCTTGGCATCTCCAAGCATATGCTGTAAGGTGATCACTGGTGTCAGACAGTATCGCTCGGACGCCGCCTCGTCTTGGAGAGCGAACATGCGCCTTGATCATGAGCTCAGACACGAGTTCTCCGACACAGCATGTTGCGACTCATAGGAAGATACTCACATCTGTTTCATTGAAATGAACAACATGAGACGATTGATTGCAGACGGGTCTCTTCGGATCTCGGAAAGCTCAGGCTCCAAGCGTCAACCGCGAGTTTTTTCGGTGTCAAAATCATTGAAGACCATTCATTCGGATTCAGGCAGAAAAAAAGAGCGATCAATGTGGTATTGCGTCAATGTGCAAGCGGGTGGGACTCCTTGTGTAATGACATCGTTGGAGTCACCAAAAGTTCCTTCACGTTCCCCGGGACTTGTGGGTGTACTCACGCGTATATACGCGATATGACTCTATTCGTGAGCATTTCACAAGTGGGCTAACAAAAAAAGGAAGGAAAGGTTAAAAAATGACGAGTTAGGTAGTCGAATATACTGATTACCTGGCTGCGATCGTCGAGAGATAGGCGCGACATTTGAATGGACAAACCGACGGTGATGCTGGGCCGGTCACCGCGCCCGGATGAACGAAAACTGTCCGGAATGGCGAGCTTTGGGAGGGGCAAGTGTTTTTCTTTCCTTCCCGGGAACATCGGAGGCCTCAGGCCCCCAATTCAGAAGAAGAAGCAAGCGGCCCAAAGGTCTGGAAGCCAACAAACAGCGCGACTGCACGCAGGTCCGGGAGCGAAGATAAACCGCACATCAGGTATCGTTGATTTCGCCAACGCAATCAACAGCCAATAGGCATGCGTGTATTATGGACCGGGCTATTTTTGCGTTCGACTAGGGGCCGATGAGGACGACCTTGCCTTTGTTTCGGTTGCAGCAACGAGGGCAATGATGGGCCACCCTATGTTGTAACCGCCAGAGGCGAACGTAATCCACGTGCCATGCACAGCCAGGAGGAAGGTTACAGCGGAAACGCCCGAAAAGTGACAGTCGGGACATTTTGCTTTTTGACATTGGCCTTGCAATTTGTTGCAGGCCACCACACGTGGCACGATACAAGTCACGAGCTTGGTGCTAAAGAAAGAACGCCTCAGTGAAGGCTGAAGGCTGATTATGATCAATATGTGGCCCTGATTTGTCTAAATTGCCACTTAACTTTGAAAACCTATGTCCAACGCTCACCGACAGTCCAAGCTAGTGGGTACCGTAGTCTCGGGATGTGGGGCTGCACGGGAACAGGTAACGTACACAACGCGGGTGAATGTATGTACGTTGGGCTTGATAACGTGAGCACAAGTACCAGTTGGAGCTGCCCTTACAGTGACCTTGTGCAACGGCCGCCTTGCGATGCAAGTGCGGGCTATACGGTAAGGGACAGGCAGGGATGCATATCGGTTAAACTGAGGGCGCGATGGTATCAAGTCCCTCGGAGCGCATCGTGCGTTTAGTGTACCATGGCGTCGGTGTGGTGAGCTAAGCTGAGTTTCCTAAAAGTGAAGGGGGCATAGTGACGGCACTTACTGACATCTACCATAGGTGGAGTGTGATGTTCCTAGTTCCAGCCCTGGGAGGCATTGAATCGTCGACAAGCGTAAATAGCGCGAGGAATTAGAGCTCTGATTCAGGTCAAACAGATGGTCTAGCTAGGTACGTTGAGCTTGACTGTGTTACTGATGGCGCAGCCCAGGCTGGCGGAAAACATGCCGGTCAAGTTTAGATATACGCAACGGGCATGTTGTTAGAGTTGATGTCGTAGGTGATGTCAAAATCACCGTCTGGGACATCAACCCTAGCAACATACCGTCCACGTCAAACGTAGATCAGTATCGAACTAACGCGGAACGTCGCAGATATCGCGCCGGGAAAAAAGTCGGTGTTTTGAGCTACAGTCTTCTTTCAAGCTCCAAGATATGGCGCTGACAAGAAGTAGCCGTTCGATTGAATGATGAGCCGTACATGACGAACTTCAACCCCGACGTCCGTGCATTCGGTGCCCACAGGACGAGTGGAGAGAACTTCTGGTGGAACATAAGCAAGTTGACTGACGGCTGATCCCGACATCACCTTCGGTAAAGGCCGAACGTTGCATTTGCTTCCGCTCCACTAAGCCCATTAATGCCAAGGGGCGAGCCAGCCGCGGAGCTCGAGCATCAATGGGGACAAAGAAACTTTTGGGAACTCAAGAGTTAAAGACAACTACGGATACAACCCGCCGTATGGGTCGACGGCTCTCCGCGCCGCTATCGCTGCCTCTCGGGTTCCCACCAAGGGAGAGATGTCCGTTGAACACCTTCGCCCACTGTGACGTCGCTGAGCCCGTAGCCCGGATAACAGTCTTTTCATAGACTATTGGAAGCCGAGGGTGTTGTGGTTTCAAGAAACGTTCGACGAAGGGTTATTGCGGACACCTCAATCTAATATTGTTACTGATAGGTAAGTGCCGCAGTATCCAATAATCTGCAAAAGTGGTGACACAATACACCCGGAGTAAGGCTCAAGAACCTTAGCAGAAACGCTGGCACTTCCACTAATACGTGCTCATAAGTAGTTATCTCGGAGGTGATCGGGATGATTCGAAACTAAACGGTAAGATGGATGCGGAACAAGTTGGACGACGAGATTGTCGCTTCACAGATCGGACAGGCCGAGGATACGCTGACTTCTTCAGTGATGCATCTGCCAGTCATACAATAAACTTTGTGACGAGGAAAACAAGTATACGAAGGTACGAACTCGTTGCAGAAGACGTGCCCACAGCTCGTCGCGGTCAAATTGTTGCAAGGGTCCTTGTGACATATTCTGCAGTGGATGCTGACGGCGCTTGTGGTGGATGGCTCTGCGGTTGTGGATGAGATCAGCCTGGTTTCCGCTGTGTCCCCCTGTGTGTTGTTTCTTGCAGGCAACGAGGCGTCAGTGGACGATGATGGGGGCTGCGGGATTGGGTCGGGCCTGACTACGACGCGGATGGGTACCACTGGCCCCGGCTTTAGCCAGTAGTCCTGGCGACGATGCTTTTTGCGCTGGTGATCCTCCTGCCCATCCAGTGTTCTGAACCATTTGTCGCAGCCTATCACTCGGCACTCAAATTGCGCAGGAGGGAGAGGGTGCTTTGCGGCTTTATGCTGATTGCAGCTTTGTTTTGATTGGAACTGTTGGGAGCACTCGTGGCAACGTGAACCTGCCATTGTCTTGCTATCGTTTTGAGGTTGGAGTATCAGCTAATCAAGTGACTGTGATAGTTTCTCAGACGAGGCTTCACTGACCAAGCGACAATCAGTACTGACAGTACAGTCAACGGAGGGCTCGCACACTCGGGGAGAGAGAGGGAGAGAGGGTTGACAGATGGTATGGAAACAGAGAGTGAGATGGCGCAATCTAACGGCCCACCAGCGCCAATGGACACGAGGCTACCAAATACACCCATTTCCAACGCTTTAGTGAGTGCGGATCGAGAGACGAGCAGCGCCTCACAGAAAAGGGGAACAGATGCTACAAAGGCGGCTATCTGCGAGTGCAAATCACCTCCGGACAGAGTGCGCGATGCTTCACACAGAACCACCACGAAGTTCGAGTCATCTGGTGGCTATAATGCGGTACGCTCTTTAAAAAACCTGCAATGGCAATGAAGCGGGCATGGGCGGACTGATATCAATCAAATGTGGGGTAGACATTGAAGATAGGACGGGCCAACCGCCATTGGCACAAACCGTCACTGGCTTCGCGTACGCAAGCTTCCCTAACCGGAAAACCACCCTTTCCACCTTTCCGAGTCAAGCTGACTGCACTTGTTAAGTCCTTCGTCACGTCCATCGACGAAATGGGCGCGTTGGGAGGAGTGAGTCAATTACGCTTTGAAGGTGACAACGACTCAGATGTCCTCCAAACCCCTGATTATCTACCGCGTTCGGTCGCTCATGTCGATGGGAGCTATAGGTATGCAGCCTTGGGAGATTTCAGACTGCAGTCCCTGTTCTTTGCTGCCCAGGGGCTACAACACGAGTACATTAACTCATGCCGCGACATTGGTTCGAACTTGTTGAGGCATCAAGAAGTGTTGTAACCGAACGTCGTAAGTACGTTACAGTAACGGATAGAAAACGAACAGTCCGTTTGGAAGCGCATCTGTCCTAGTCCCTCGCGTCTCGTAGGTAGACCGTTGTCGCAAGCACAGCACGAAGGCAAAACCCATGACTGGAAGTCAAACTGGATCTGCCGCTCCCCTTTAGTACATGTTGTGGATAGCCATTTGATGATTGTCCCGACCGTCGAGGGTTCTAAACCCCCGATTGCAGTCGGAAGACGAGCACCAATACAGCGGAGGGTGTTTGGCTGCGTAGTGCATATCCAAGCCATGACGCGAGTGAAAGCTCCGACCACATTCCTTGCAATGATGCCGAAGGGGATGCTTAGCAGCCTTATGCTGTTTAAGGCCGCTCTCCAAGTCAAACTCTCGATCGCACCAGCGACAAGAAAAACTCATTGTTTCTTGATGCTGCCACAAGAAACTTGAAGGTTAGTTTGAGATGATACTTCACTCAGGGGTATCACCAACATGAGCGTCCGCGGCGGATCGCACCGGTTGTCGAGGGGCCGTAGCAAATGGATGGTCTATCTTCTTTTCTTTCTTCTGCAAAGTGTGCTGGAACGAATTGTGATTAAACTTGAAGAGTGCAAGAAGGCACAGTGAACCATACTTAAACTACTGGTAGAAATGTCTTCGCATAGGCTTGAAAAGTTGGCCTCCCGACTCTTTCTGGCAGGCCTTCAGGTATGCCTAGGGTGTGAGATGGTGGTGAAGCTCAAAGGCAGCAGTTCGGAAATCGACTAACCCCCATATATATGGTGCGAGCTGCGATCGGAGAAAGAATATTCGGAAACTCTCTGATGCACCTAAGTAAGTTGCGGGCTTGCCTTTCGAGTGACGTTATCGTGAAACCCTGCGTCCAGTCTTACAGTTAATTTTCCATAGATACCAAGGAGCACTGGGAGTTACAGGTCTGCAGCGTTGGATAAAGTCATCAAGGCCGCGCGATGTTATGACTGACCGCCGTAAGTACATCACAGCAACAGATAGAAAACGAGCAGTCCATTTGAGAGTGCATCTGTTCGAGTTCCTCGTGTCTCGTAGGTAGACTTTTGTCGCGAGCACACCATGAGGGCCAAAACTGGACCGCGTCAGAGGATTCAAATGGGAACCGGGGCAATCAGGAGGCAAACTCTGGATCTACCGCTCGTCACATGCCGTGCTTGGCCCTTCTATGCTGGTCCCGCCCGTCGTGTGTTCTAAACCCCTGACTGCAGTCAAAAGCCGGGCACCAATACATTGGAGGGTGTTTGGCTGCGCAGTGCATATCCAAGCCATGACGCGAGTGAAAGCTGCAACCACACTCCTTGCAATAATATCGAATGGGATGTTTAGCAGCGTCATGCTGCTCCAGGCCGTTCCCGAATTCGAATGCTCGATTGCACCAATGACACCAGAAATGCTTTGCTTTGTGATGCTGCCACAGAAAGCTTGAAGGTTAGTTCGAAACGATACTTCACTCAGGGGCATCACTGACATTGAATAGCGCATCAACCTCCACGAATGTCCGCGGCGGGTCGCACCAGTTGCAAATTGGCCGAGGCATCACGCCCAGCCAAAAGTCACAAGTGGCTCAGCGAGGCTGAGAGAGGCTGAGAGAGCCACCTATTCTGACCTCGCAGAGCCTCTTTTTCACGACCAAAACCTCGCTGAGCCTATTTCTGGAAAGAGCCCCAGAGAGTCTCCGAGAGGCGGCTCTGGTGACCTCTGCCAGCCTCGCTGAGGCTATTTCCAGTGAGAGTAGACGCAGAAGAGGCACAACGAGGCTCAGAGAGTCTCCAAGAAGTGTATATAGCTCGTCGTATAGCATCATTGATTTGGATAGTAACAAAAAGAGTACAATTGCGAGAGCAGAAACTCGAGTGACGTGTGATGTAGGTAACACGATAATGACATGACGGACACTGTAAGCTACTACGGTACCGGAACGTTGCACGGTGGGGGGAAAGATCCATGATCTAGCGGTTCATCAGCAAACCCCTGGGAGACTGCCCAGATCTGTCCAGACCTGTCCAGACCTCACAGGGCTACAGCTAGGTATTGGTCCGCACAGTTCTGTGACAGCACTGTACAGAGCTGTATAGCTCAGTCTGAGCTACACATGCCTGCCAAGCTCGGCTCATCCTCTGCAGACTTGCCCAGCAATGAGCTGTATCCAATTGTACAGACTTGTACAGTCTCTCCCACTGGCCATTGTTCAATATCAAAATGTTGTCATCTTAACCAGATTAGTGCTTATATCTTATCTGTATCTTAACTGAGCCACATCGGCTTTAAGAAGATAATCCAATATATCAAGTCATCAAGTCATCAGTCCGACATCGTGAATGCAGGTATATAGAGTATGTAAATGAAGACTTCCTAATCCAGAACAATTGCGTCACCATCCGAGTCGTCATCGAAGTCTTCGTCGGGAGCACTGTTTCCGTACCTGTGAAAGCAGTCATGTTGCTAGACAACAATCGGAGGAGAAAAAGCTTACAAGCCATATGCAGCCCAGTCGCGCAGTTGCTTCTCGAGCTTAGGACCATGGTATTCATCAGCGAGGACGCTGTCGAGGAGGGTTTTCATGTTTTTCGCCTCCGGTGAGTAAATGTCGACGCTGAAATCAGGAATCTTGTCGTAGCCGTGTTCGGCGTATCCCCGCAGAGTGCACTTCACCTGGAACGAATGTCAAATAATGTGCCGCAGGAAGTTATCAGACTGACCGCAAGGCAGACGAGTACGAGCCCATAATGAGGAACGGAGCTAGCTAATTCGGGTGCGCGCTTTAACGAATGGCGTCCGTTACGATAAAAGAATGTACAGCCCTCTCTGATGGCGTTGGCTGCGAAATTGGTAGATCGACCCTGTCAATCGTTTGTTAGTCAGTGTTGCGTGATAAGTGAGCAGCCTACTTGTTCGTCGGGCTCCCCCCGTAGGTATGCACCCTTCTTGAGCCACCGTTTTGCGGCCTTCTTCACAAATGCGACGTGCGCCTCACGAGATGGGAGAAGTTGTGGGGGGGACAGGGGGTACGCATTCTTCACAACACCTCCAATAAACTTCTTCAGTTCACTGCGGAAGGTTCCCAGATCGTCGTAAATCTATAGAAGTATTAATATGGAGCAACTCTAAAAATCAATGACGTACCAGACGGACCATGCCTGCCTTGTACGTGGGATATACATCTGAAACGTCTATGGTTGCTAGTTTCTGGGTATATAATCTACTGGAACTTACCTGGCTCGAGTAACTTTTTTTTTTCCTTGTATGCGACCAATACCATTGACAGCGTCTCCAAGGCAATGCCCTCCAAGGCTTCGTGCATTTGGGGGAAAGGCTCAACGGTGACAGCGTGGAGACGAATTTCATACTTGCACTGTTCTAGGAAATCCTTCCATAGAGGCGGGTAAAATCCTAATTTGGTCGGTGAAGGATCAATCGCGCTCTTGCGATTCTTGGAGTACTTGCCACGTTTGCGTGGACGAACATCGTCGCTACAGGCGGTACTCCCAGTAGACTGGGAGGGAGACACTGGGCGAGGAGACTTTTGATTGCCCTTTGGCGTCTTCCTGGCGCGCCTGTACTTTAATGAAGGCTTGGAGTGTGGCTTGGAGCGTCGAATATCATCGAGGTATCCCGGAGAAGGCGCGCGAGGGGACCTATTCTTCGAATAGTGGCGTTCGAGAACATCGTAACCGTGAGCGTCGCTGTCGCTATTCTATATCTGACGTGTTAGTGTTTGCTTGGAGTAACACGAGAATACCCACCCTGATGCCTTTGCTGGGGACGTCAACGACCTTAAGTACTTTGTCAGTAAGGTATGTTCACTCAGAAGATACACTACTCACGTAATAATTGCCGTTCTGATGCGTCTGCTCGTCGATGCTGTCCTCCATCTCAGCATCGTCGACATTGCCAAAATCTTGAAGTCCGGGATCCATCTCTTGCTCATAGTTTCCGGGATCCTCTTCCGCCATCACCGACCCCTCCTCCATCGCCATCTCCTCCCTACCAGACAACTCCGACAAGCCAATCGCATCATCACAAACGCTCTGGGAATCATCAACGCTCGACACGTCACCTCTCGCCTCACCACCGCTCGACTCGTCACCTGTCGCCTCATCACCACTCGACCCCTCACCTGTGGCCTCGTCACTTGACTCATCGCTGCTTGACTTGTCGATTGGCTGCATAGGCTCGTCTTTCGCGGGCTTGGACGCACGCTGCGGGTGCGGGTTCTTGACTGAGCTGCTGTTGTGTCCTTTGGAGCTCTGCGATGCTCGAGACTTGCTGGTGGCGTTGTCGCGAGGCTGAGATCCCCACATGGGCTCATCGGTGGCTTGGGCGGCAGGTTGCGTACGGGAGTGATTGCTATCGAACTTGTTGCGAGGTTGAGATCCCCAAAGAGGCTCGTCGTAGATGTACTTGGGATCATTGGAGCGGTGAGCAGAGTTGGAGCCAGTCATACGTAGACCAAAGCGTGAACTGGGTCCAGCCATGTATAGAGATGGCTTGGTCCCAATTAAATCCTTCAGCGTCAAGGTCTTCGCTGTTCGAGGGGCTGCCGACGGAGAGATGAGCTTAAGAGTCGATCCGCGCTCGTCACAAGAAGGTGAGCTCTGAAAGAGATCATCAGTGTGTTGATATTCACATGTGGAGTCGTAGACCAATAACATTACCTCCTTCCTTCCTGATGTTTTTGCATTGGATTTGTCGACGACTGCTTTTGACCTCTCGATAACTGCTTTTGACTCCTCGACGACGGGCGGCATCTCGACAACCTGAATCACAAGATCATGAGCTTCAGTGCGTTAGCGAAACGAAATTGACATACCTTAGACTTAGAAACCGGAGCGCCGACATCCTGGCATCATTGAACCGTGAGGGTGGGTCTGAAAGAAGACGATGAAACCACACCTTTGACTTCTTCGATTTCTTTTTGAGGACTCCGGGTGCCATTGGATTAACAGGCTCGTCATCGGGAATATTGGGGGCGGCCCGAGCTTTGTCTTTGACGCGTGCTCTGCCATTGTCGTTCAGAGCATCGCCGATTTTCTCCAACTGCTTAGCAGCTCCACCTTTGCCCCGGTTCGACCTGGAGCTACGACGCGGAACGATGTCTTCCACAAATGCTTTACCAGGTGGTTGCGTCTGAGGCCGAGGCATCTAAAGGACCACAATGTTCAAAATTCGTGTACGCATTTCAAGGGGGCCGACGCAATCAAGACACAACAATGACAAAGCATGCAAATGTACGTAGAACAAACGATCGCAGAAACGTGGCACGTCCGTGCTCACGCTCCTCGAACACAGCCCGCCCACGCACAACTCGTCGTCGAGGTTCCCCCTTCGACTCCACATCCGCATCTTCCCTCTCCTTGGGGGAGAGGTTGTCGCCGCGCGGGCAGCCGACGGGCCCCGTGATCCCAATGAGACTTCTAAATTCTGTTAAAACTGATAAAACGGCCCTTTCGGGCACCCCCTCGACGGTCCGTCATTCCCTCCACCCCACGAAACCCTCGGCGTTCGGACCCCCACGGTCCGGTTCGAGTCATAAACGACTGGATCTATGTCTTCAAGGTCAGGCGACTTTTTTTTGCTAACGATTACCCCAGATTACCCCTCGATTGTTCATCTGTCTGCTAATGGAAAGCTTCCTCTCGAGGAAGTCATTCCCCGAGAGGAAGCTTTCCATTAGACGACCGACCCTATCAACGCTCCAGCGCCCTATGATGGAGGGCGTCAGCGGATGTCCTTAGAGGGGCATTCACGGTAGTGTACCGTAGGTCTCACTTCGTACACATTCTATAAGTGATTCCCGATCCCGACAATTTGAAACGTGGACTCTATTACAAGTATAATTGAGGCGTAAATAAGACGAGAACAGCGATCATAGTACAAATTTGCAGTTTCTACGAAAGGATATAGAAACAGTCGTTTTCCACCTTTCGGCGCTGGTACCAATCGTGACAGCCACGAGTGTTTAAGACGTGCAAACGATGACCGGAATGTCTGATGCCCGAACAAGGTGACTTAAATAATGCTATTCGTGTTCGTGTTCGCGCTCGCCTGCGTAAAGTAAATGTGAGTGGTCAGACTGATGAAGTCATGCGGGTGGCATACCTCGTGGAGGTGAGATTTTGCGTGCTGTCGTCGTGGTGGAGACGGGCCCAGTGACAATCCCTTTCGCTTGATACTCACGCGTACGCGACCGACGTTCAGATCCGCGTTCTCTAGTTTTCTCTCAGCAGCCTCAGCCTTACAACGGTACAAGTCTCCCAAGATGGTGTGCTCCTCCAGGACGCATTCCGCAAGGTATTGTTCAGCGCGACACACTTTGCGCTTTGCACGTGCAGCTTCAAGCACAAGCTTTGCCACATCACAGTCATGGCGAAAGTCGGCGGAGCTCTGTGTTTAATCAGTTGCAGAGTACAAGTCGTAAGGAATCACTGAACTCACCTCATCTGTCACAGCACTCGAATCGCTGACAGATTCTTCGTCATCGTTAGCTGCTTCATCCACGTTATACCTGGACGACCTAGGCGAAGCTAACAGCGTGTCGGAAGAAGAAAGGACAGAACCTGAAGGCAGTAAGTGAACGCCACGGGGTGCGCGTCGAGGAGGAGTGCGGATAGCACTCGAAAGTCGTGAGGGATCGGGCATTTTTGTGTGTAAGAACAATCAGCATGGGCTTGATGAAGCGGTGGAGAACCTTACCAAGCCACCGGAACTTTCCAGCATATTTGATACTCAGAATGTCACCGAGTGGCAGATTGCAAGAACGGGTCTCGGGTCCTTTAGACCTCACGGCGCAGCGAGGCAGCCTGAAGCCTTGAAGATGGTGCGGTGTCCTGGTTGCAGCAAAAGGTTCAAGGACGAGCGCGCTATCACACGACATCTGTCTCAACCACGAACATCTTGCCTAGGCTGGACCGACGAACTGGTCCGCATCGCGGACGCCATGGACATCTCCGCCCTGATACCACCTGTGCCGCATCCAGGCCACGACTTGAACGCTTCTGATTATCCTATGGAGTTGGACGATGGTTTAGAAGAGTATGTGGGTGCCGGACGGGTGTACTTGGATGAGAGAGAAGATGCGCAGAAAGAGGAATTCGCGGGAGCAGCGGAAATTCTAGGCGAAGGACGAACATATCTGGACGTTTTCGATTACGACGAATTCGCTGAAGAACGGAAAGCCAATCTATACTACCCTTTTGCATCCAGAGGGGACTGGAAGATGGCGTCCTTTCTTTTACGCTCTGGCCTGAGCATGGCTGCGATAGACGAGCTATTAGCTCTGGACCTGGTGAGTTCTTACAATTTTCGCTGACGAAGACAAACTGAGATTTGAGTAGATACGTCAGTTGCCAATATCTTATCGGACAGCTAAAGAGCTGCGCGGACGATGTGAGATGCTACCTAAGGGCCCCAGATGGAGCTGTCGACCCATAACCACGGACCATCCGACTAAGTCGTCCCTACGTCTGTTCTGGCGCGATCCCGTCGAATGCCTAGAAGCATTATTCAGCAACCCCATCTTTAACGGAAAGATTGATTTTGTCCCTCGCCGAGTCTACAGGACCGCTGCTCACTTGGTACGCGTTTACAACGAATGGATGAGCGGAGACGCAGCTTGGAATTTTCAGGTACGTTTTTCACTCTTTTAATATATCAATGGCCATATTTATGGGCCTTTTAGTCCGCTCTTCCCGCTGGCGCAACAGTTCTCGGCACTATTTTGTCATCGGACAAGACAACCATCTCAACTATGACAGGCGACAGAGTCGCACACCCCCTCCTCGTCGGACTCGCAAATATTCACATGAGCACTCGCTCAAAGCTCTCGTCAAACGCGTTTATGCTGACCGCGCTCCTCCCGGTCGCAAAATTTCTTCATCCCACGAAGCGTATGCGAGGTGTTCTCCAGGATCGCCTCGTTCACAAGTGTCTTGACCTCGTATTACAGCCCTTGAAGATCGCCGCTGCAGTCGGAATCATGATGTCGGATCCCGTCGGTAACATTCGCTATTGCTTCACACCCCTCGCTGCTTATATTGTCGATACGCCGGAAGCTTGTATGCTGGCTTGCGTACGAGGCAAGACGTCGCCCTTCACCATGGCTACATTCAAACAGTTTGGTGACCCGTTTCGCCATGAACCTCGCACCGGTCAAAAGACTCTTGATCAGCTCGCCAGTATCACCGCCGACCCCCTCGACGTCAGCGCATTCTTTCTCGCATGTGAACCTCATCGCCTTAATGGCGTCGTTGAACCATTTTGGAGGGACTATTCTCTCGCCGAACCTACCATTTTCTTTCCGCCCGAACCACTTCATCATTGGTTCAAGGCATTCTGGGACCACGACGCCCAGTGGTGTATTGTTGCTGTGGGCCCGGAGGAAATTGACTTCCGTTTTTCTGTTCTACAGCCAACTGCCGGTTTCCGCCACTTCAAGGACGGGATCTCGAAGTTGAAGCAGGTGACAGGCAGAACACACCGCGACGTTCAGCGGTATATCGTCGGCGTGAGCGCCGGTGCTGTCCCCCAAGGCGTCATCACGGCCGTTCGGGCTTTGATGGATTTCCGCTACTTGGCGCAAGCACCATCCATCGGCGAGGACGATTGCGAGAAGATACTTGCCGCTTTGCGTGAGTTCCATGATCATAAGCAGGCGGTTGTTGACGCAGGTGCTCGGAGGGGGGCCAAAAAGGGCATCAAGAACTGGTATATTCCAAAGTTAGAGCTCATGCAGAGCGTTGTTCCGAGTATTCGTCAGGTTGGCGCGACTATCCAATGGTCAGCAGACGTGACTGAGCACGCCCACGTCACGGAGATTAAAGATCCCGCCCGAAGGTCCAACAACAATGATTATGACCCTCAAATCTGCCGCCATCTTGATCGCGAGGAGAAGCGTCGACGATTCGACCTCGTTACCTCCCTGAAAGAGAAACGGTGGGAGAGCGAGATTACGAGCGACCCGGACGCGAGCGACGATGACGCCGAGGGGGACGGGGGAGACGAAGAGCGTCCCAACGCTTCGCCGAGTGCCGTCGTCAGCAGTGATGGCCCACGTGCGGTCACCAATTACTTTGCAAAGGCAAAGCTCCTCCTGCAAGCACCGCAAAATTCTGTCCCTACGCCTCTCCGTTCATTCATCGCCAACTCGACGGCAGTGGGTCTCGCCTATGATCCTTCGATCAGGCGAATGCTGGTTGACGACGTCGCGGATAAATTCCATCTTCCTGATCTTCGTGGGGCACTTTCTGACTATCTTCAGCGAGAAAATCGGTTGAAGGGTGCATTGCACACCATCGGTGGATCAAGACGAGCATCGGGGCCCTGTCCCCTCCCATTTGATCATTTGCAAGTATGGTACAAAGTTCGTTTACAGCAGATGTCGTACCACGCACGCGATCAAATACTTCCTGCGCAAACCGTTAATGCTGCCCCCCCAAACAGTGAGTGGGAGCATGGGCGTTACGACACGGTTCTCGTTCACACAGACGACAACTACAAGTGGCCTGACAGCGGTTTATTCGGTGAGTGGTGAATACTTCGGTGATTGTTTTATCGCTTGATTAATGTGATATTGTAGGTCACACTGTCGTCCAACTACGTCTTGTCATGCACCCACTCCCCCCACGCCAAGGACGCCACGTCTCTTCCGAGGACAACGTGTTAGTCTACGTCGAACGTTTCGATGTTGTGTCCCAGCCCGATGGAGGTCAAGTCGATCAAGCCACTCAAATGCACGTTCTCAAACGTGCTTTACGGTCGAATGGTTTACCGATGGGGGATGTCATTCCCCTCAAGCAGCTACGATCCTATATCAATCTTATCCCTCGTTTCGGAGCTTCAGCGGATGTCCGTTTGAAAAAATCAAACGTCATGAAGTACTCGTCGATATTTTACTTAAACAAGTATTTTGACAAGGAAATTTACTATGCGCTATCCTATTCTCACTGATGGGTTCCGAGTCTGGACACTCGCATATTTACATGATGTTCTCCGTTTGCTTTACCTACAGACTAAGAGTCAACCAGTCCACACTCCACAGACCCGACTTGAGCGGAAGTAGCAGCTGACGTGGCAAAAGGAAATTAAACGCCAGCGACTGTGCATCTGTCCACCTGTCACGCGTCTGTCAAGTGGGCCCGTCATGCAGCGATCAAAGAAGAAAACGAACAAAGAAAATCTCACCAACTACACAGACGACTCGATATTCAGAAAGCGAAGCTCTACGAGCCTGCCGATTCCTATGGCGGCGGGGGCTTTCAGCGCTGCATTGATGGACGAACGCATCAACGACGAGATCAAGGACCTCACGATTGATGAGGGTCGACTCGCCAATAAAAAAAAACTGAGCCAGAGTGTTTCATTGCTGGCGCGACTCTTCCCAGGTACCATCGGCTCGCATAAGCTCAACACCCTCTTGAGCAACGCCACGATTCCAGCCCATAATGATCGCAAGTTGTACTCCGCCGGGGAGCAGAAGCCTAGGTGGAACCTCGCCCATTTTTATCGCCATGTCGACGATGAAGGGAGCGAGGGAGGAGACGAGACAGTGTATGAAATGGACGGTCTAGAGGAAGAGGACGGAGAGGATCCCAGTGTCGGTGGAGGGTCGGAAAGCGAGGGGGATACAGTAGTGGAGCCAAGCGACATTGCGACGGCCAGGGATGACGACGAATCCGATGAAGAACCCGAAGACGAGGAAGATGATGGGAAGGGTGGGAAGTCGAAGAAGAGAGTCAGCACTGATTCGTGCTGGGCCGCGTTTCTGAATACCATGGGGAAAGTCTTTGACAGCAACGTCCTTGCGCCAAGGCAGGACAAAATCGTACCAGAAATACAGACAGAACTCACCAGTGCGAAGGCACGCGAACCCTCAAGTTTCCTCGATGTCGCTCGCACCTGGTCTGCTGCTTTCGCAAATACGCCCATAGAGCACGAGCACCACAAGCGTAAACCTGACCTCGTGTTGCTGGCTGGAGGGGGAGAGAGCGTTTGGGACAGTCCGACGTGGAGAAGCCCACAAGCGGTCATGGAAATCACTAGCCGCGCTTTCACCCCAAGTGGTCGACTCGCGAAGCAACTGAACTCGAAAATTTATCTCCTGATGTCGTCTCAGCCTTGGCGTCGATACGCCTTAGGGCTATCGATCGCCAACGAGTCACTTCGAGTCCATTGCTACGACCGTTCAGGGGCCATAATTTCCAGGCCTTACGACATCCACGAGAAACCACTGGCCCTCATTCGAGTAATCGCTTCACTGGCGTTCGCGGACCGTAACCGCCTTGGTTTTGATCCTACCATCAGAGTCACCCCACAACCAACGAAACCCTCCTTCCCGCCAACAAAGCTCGCTCTCGTTTCTGACCTCCTTTCGCCTTCCTTGAACGGCCCCATTGGCCGTGTGATGGGACGCGCTCCATCCACCGTCTACGATATCTTAGAGATTGTATGGTCTAGCCAAGGGTTCATCGGCCGCGGAACTACTGTCTATCGTGTCAGATCAAAGGAAGGCAAGGAGTACGTACTGAAAGACTATTGGGTCAAAGCAAATGAAGCTGGCCACGAAGCTGCCATTCTCGAAAAAATCGCGTCCTTGAAAATTGATGGGGTCCCAACGCTCGTTGAAAAGTGGAACGTTCAATTCAATGGCCAGGATGACACAACAGAAACCCTGCGTAAGGGCCTCATCATGAAGCATCTACCAGCCAGTTTTTGCGCTCGCATACACAGGCGCCTGCTGATGACCCCCGTCGGCTTTCCGATCTCATCGTTCCGCTCGCAAAGGGAGCTACTCAGCGGGTTGCGCGATGTCATTCGAAGTAGGTTGAATATGTGATTTTATTTACGTAGACTAACATGTGTCGTACAGCTCATGAACAGCTAGTCAGGGTCGGAATACTGCACCGCGACATCAGCTGCAATAACTTGCTTCTGTACGAACCTGATCCAAAGGCACCACCCTCAAATGCGGGAGAGGAGGGCTGTCGCCGAGGACTTCTAATTGATTTTGACTACGCTGATTTCTTCGACACTCTCCTTCGAGTCTGTTACTCTCCAAAAGGAACGGTGCGTTATTTTGTAATCAGGTAAGCAGACATACACTAACAGCGCCTTTCTCAGGGCACACTCCCCTTCCTCTCAATTTCCCTTCTTCGGATTCTTTCCCGCAACAAACACAAGGCCAATGGCGAGCCACAGGAGCGCATCCAATACCAGCCCGCCGACGATCTTGAGTCCTTCTTTTACGTTCTCCTGTGGATTTGTACATTCTATTCCGGCCCAGACGGCGAACTTCGCAGCGACAAGCAGTTCGAAGAAACTCACTGCTTTGACTGGTCCGAAAACGCATTGAAAGCGTCCAGTTACGACGCTGGCCTGAACTCGAAGGAGGCCCTCGTCTTCGGCAATGACAATCGAGTCTTCGACGGCGTTACACCGTACTTCCAGAACTTGAACGACCTCCTCCTTTTCAAATGGCGTGCATACATCCAAACCTCCTACACCAGTACTCACGCTATTCCAATGAACCATGGCACCATCATTTCCCTCTTGACAGATGCCATTGAAAGGCTACCGACGCCCGGCGAGGAACAGCGACAGCGGACGCTGCAGCCACTGAAAGACGGCTACGCGGAACTGAAACTGGAGGACGTACTTCAGGATACCAACATCACGCCCCTCAACCCTCCTAACCCTGTTGCGAGAATACTACGTGATCGGAAACTTCTTAATGTCCGAGGCAAAAATACCCCCATATCTGCTCTTGCTGCTTTCGACCCGACCCGTGCATCTTCGGATGGTACTCTGTTTACCAAGTGGGATAGGAGCAAGCCTTCGTAAATTTATCTACCGCTCACTATTTTCTATATCTTCGCTACGATTACTTCAAGTTTTGAGTAGTTTGTTTGTTCTACGTACGTTTGCGCAATTTCGAGGTATTGGGGACGATGATATTCTCGAGGCGAACAGATGGATACAGTGCGACTATGTTCCGTACGGTTTTAATTGACCTGACGGTGTGCGCTGCATATAGATCGACTCACTGTAGCGCAATCTACAGTCGCTATCGATGGATCCCTCGATGACTTGACACGGATAATGTAGTAAGTATAAGTTTCTACCAAGCTGTATTATTACCAAGTTTGCAGCACTGTATGTGTTACTGTAAGTCAATATGGTATGCTGTACATTGCTGTGGAGT